>JAKSZP010005543.1:0-114474 GCA_022478985.1 Massospora cicadina | reverse complement strand
AAAACATGCTGATCACCCGCCAGTGAAGCTCCAGAAACAGTCACTGACAGTTTCTGGTCCCCGTTGGGCAGGCTAAACGTTGCAAAAAATTGCCACAGGTAGTTGACAATTTGCAGTAAGGGAATATCCCCCTGTAGAACTAAAAATCGCATTGTAGAGTTCAAAATGTGGTTTTAAAATGGCAGTCATAATGATAATGCCATCTGACTCTGACAATGTTCCCGCCCCTACCAGCACAGGCGCTTCCAAGGTGAAGCGTTCAGCTAATACCAAAGAATTTCATTACATTGAGACCTAATAGTCAGAAGTCTGCTTTTCCAAGCACAATTTTTTCTGCACCGCCAAACAAGCGTAGCACCATATCTTCTTTGATCTTAAGGTAGGTCGCGGAGCTATCCTCTGGGCAACAGGTGACCTAGTGGTGCTCTTGACATCTAAGGTGGAGATTATCAGCTTCTCCTTTCAGAGATCCAAAACTCTTTCAATGGCAAACTCAAACTGCTTAAAGAACCCGTGCATATTGCCTCCCCAGTTAAATAAAGGCATTTTTGATGCACGTATCTCCTCTTCTCATTCCAGGCTGCAGTTTTTGGGAGCAAATTGAGCAATCTCCAACATAACAAATGTACCCCCACATGGGGAGTCTAGGTGGGGCGTGGGACAGAACTTGGTTACGCTATGGTCCTTTGAGAAGTGGTGACCTCTTCATCCGGAATTACAGTGATGAATGGGGTATCTCACTCATAACTATAATATTCATCCCCAGAGTCAAGACTATCCATGACCTGAATCCCTTTAACCTCCTGGGCAGCAAACAGCTCCTCCACAATTCTTTACACTTTAACTGAACCACATTGGAAAAACACACTTCCTTAGCATCCTGTATAAGCTCGTCAAACTCTTTTTGTAAAGCCTGGCATATTTCTTTATCAGCAGACAATTTTTGATTTAAATTTTGAAGATGCTCAACCACATCGTCAAGGGTTCCTTACAAACTGGAACTCTGACATCTGTTGCCTGAGCTTGACAGGTGTATCATCTAGTTGACTTACCAGGGCAGCTCATTCCCAAAGGAGTTCCTCATTTGACCGTCATAGATTTTTAAATTAACCCTGAGATCAGCATATTCTACTGCCCAACGAGTGGAAGAGTCACATTTATCCTTGATTGGCAATATTAAAGTCCTATAGGTGAGCTAACTGATCTAACAACTGCCCATATTTGGCAGAACCAAGAAAGAAGCTCCAGGACCTTCAGCAGCGTGGTGCTTGATCCATATACCTCTCAGCTGACTGAGATCTATTTGCAACAGAGCTTGCTTGATTGGTGACTCGTTGCTTTAAGAGGGTAACACGGTCCTTGATGTGACCCACAGCAGAGTCATTGTCAGACAACCATTCAGTTATTTTTTGCATGAACCAACCGGTGTTTTCTCCTATATAGTCACGTCCCCAATCCAGTTGAGCATGAGGCCTCTATAGCTCAACAGTTCTCCCATGACCTGAGGTAGCTACTTGTTTAACTGGGGCACTAGCTGATCCATCAGACTGTGGGCAGCTGCAACATGGGTATGTACATGAACAAGTGCCCCCTCAGCCCTAAGAATGTCTGCTCAGGGCGGTCCAGAAAAGAGATGGTTTTCATCTTGTTGCGCTTGAGTGAACTGCATCACGTCCGTAATTTCAGTATTATGACGAGCCAGGACTTTCATGAGCTGTCAAATAGATAGCTATACATAAGTGACAAGGTAATCTACTATCTGTGCAAGCCAAGATGGCACTTCAGGAGAGTGGTCATGTCCATATAGGACATATACAATTTGTAGCGCTGAGCCTGATCTCACTGGATAAAGAACATGCTCATAAAATTCTCATTGGGATCCCATTATAAAGGCGGTATCATCTAAAAAGCCCTCCATATTAACACAAAGTTGAGCGGCGTTGACATCTGTGGAGCGTCCACGTTGTGCTGACTTAGCTGGACAGGCAGATAACTGCAATTTCATCGGAGAGTCACCAAAGTCAGATGGCTCAGTCATGGTGAACAGGGATGGTTCCTTATCAGAAGATTCCTCACATATTTGTCAAGAGAGTGTCTGTAACAGCAAGGTGATGTGGGATGCAAACCCACATTGCTAGGGAACTAGCTGTTAGGAGAATGAGAAGGAAGGCACCTTGAACGGTGCCAGTGCAAAGGTACCCCAGGCAAGGGTGTAAAGAGCAACATATAATACCAGGTAAGTAAGGAACATCACCGCTTGAGTGGACCCCAGAGGGGAGTCCATAATCAAGTGTAGCTTGGCGTCAGGGGCTTGGGTGCCTCGATCTGGAGGGGACCTGGGCGGCCCACAGGAGCCCCTGGGATTTTGGTAAATTGCGAGATAAGGTAGTGGCCCACATAGTTGGAGACCTCCCCAAAGAAGTCCACCACCAAGTTTGCCCAAGGAAGCATTGATAAAAAACGTAAAATAACGGGGGTTTTTATTTAAGAAAAGTCAACCAACAAGGAATGTTGGTCACAAAAACATACTTAAAGTGGACCGGGGAAATTCAGGTTCTGTGGAAGTGTGCCAAGCCTTGATGCTCCAATAAACAGACGTTTCCATCCATTTTAGTAAAATACACCAAAAGTGCCTTCACTCGAGTAATTGATTAAAGCCATATTTTACCTGAGCTCAAAATTCATAATTTGAGCAGGACTTGAACCCTGCTCTCCAATAAACCGAATCAAACCGTCATCATTTACAATGTAAATCATTCGTTTTAGTGCCTGGGCCGAGATCAGAGGCTGGGCACCCCATTAGTATCAACCTGGGCATGCTTGGCTTGCACCCAGCGTTGATCTAAGGTGTCTTTCAGGTCAGGGAAAGCCTGAAGTTTCACCTTCTGGGCCTCCTGTCACCCAGCCTTATCTCTATCATCAGTTTCTACTATAATGTCATCCAACCATGACATTACCCTCCCTCCTTCTTGGGCTCCACCCCCTCCAGGGGCGTTTGCTAAGGAGAAGTTCTTATGTGCTGGTGGCAACTTCATAGCAGCAACGGCCGGCTTAGGCTGAGATCCTGCAGCCTCAGGGAAACGATTATGAAATGATTTGATCAGGTCTTGGGCATGTACACAATCCCGTGCTGGCACCCAACTGTTCTCTGCTGCATCAAACCCTTTCCAAAATACTAAGTACTCAAGGCGTCGCTTAACCTGGAGGGAGGCTACTATTTCCTCCACTTCCCATTCCGTGCCCCATCCACAAGATAAGCCTCAGGAGTCACAGGAGGAGGGCCCTCAAACAGGGTCAACTTGCTTTCATGAAAGATGAATAAGATCTGAAACGCGGAGGGAAGATCCAACTGGTATGAGGCATGTACCACCTTTCTAACTACACGGTAAGGACCAATCCTTGGACCCAGTTTTTTTCATGGATGCTTGATAGGGATGTTGCGAGAATCAAACATCACGAGATCCTCTTCCTTGTATGCTGGACCCACAGGCGCTTTCCATTGGAATTCTCCTTATAAACCAGCATAGCCGCCTCCAAACTTGTGGACACCCCTTGATGGACTTCTTGAGAGTCTTAGCAAAGTCCAGCACCGCTTCCACTTTGGAACCACAGCTGGGCTCCATGTTAAAAGCAGGGTTAAAGCTGTGGTTAGCAAAAAGGTGAACAACCGATTGATGAATGCAAAGTGTTGTTGTAGCTAAACTGGGCCATAGGAAGGTGAGGAACCCAATCTGAATGGTCTGCGGTGGTGTAACAACGCAGAAATTGTTCCAAGCACTGGTTTTACTCGCTCAGTCTGTCAATCTGATTGGGGGTGATAAGCAGTTGAATGGCAGGGGCGGATCTGAAGAGTTTTACACAACTCTTCCTAAAAGACGGAGGTGAACTGGGGTCCCCAGTCACTAATGATTTCTTGAGGAACCCCATGAAGCGCAAATACATGGGTGAAGAAGAGCCTGGCCATTTCAGCGGCAGTTACAGTTGTTTTTAAGGAATAAAGTGGGCGAACTTTGTAAAGCGGTCCACCACCACCATGATTGCATCATACCCATCTGAAACGGGCAACTCCACAATGAAATCCACTGATAGGGAAGTCCATGGCCCTTCAGCCTTTCTGGACTGGTACCAGCAACCCTGCTAAAGGTTGCCAATTGGGTTTCATTTGATTGCAGATCATGCACTCTTTACAGTACCGCCCTACTTGAACAGGCAAGCCCTTCCAATTGTAAGTGCGTCATATCAACTCCAAGGTCTTTGCTTTTCCAGGATGACCAACGGTGATTCCATCATGATGGTCCTGGATGATCTCCAGGCGTAGTGGTCCAGCAGGAACCCATAGGCGCCCCTGAAACCACACCATCTCATCCTTCATGTGATAACCCCTGGATAAGTCCTCCTGATTCATGGCGCTCTTAGTGAGAACAACAGCATATTTGGCTGATAACGGCTGAGAAAGAACTACCTTCCTAAACATACTATATTCTGCTGCATTTTCCAAAGGCATGAGCGCTGGCGTATGTACCGTGGAATTAGGAAGTTGAGGCAGAATCATACTTGGAGAATCATCAACCGGGTGTTGTAAATCTCTACCTCCTTTGGATTGGGAGCCAAAGCAGGGTTGCGGCTCAAAGCATCCGCCAAACCATTCTCCTTGCCCTTGTTGAACTCTTAGGAAAATGTAAATAGTGCAAGGGTCTCATGCCAACAGGTCTGACGTGGTGTTAGAACATGTGGAGCATGGTAGTACAACAGGGCTCAGTGGTCAGTGCGTACCCAGAATGGTTGGGAAGAGCCATGTAAATGGTGACGCCAATAATTCAGCGCCTCCACCACTGCTAATAACTCCTTGTCATATACGGCGTAGTTTAACTCATGCAGAGACATTTTCTAGAAAAATATCCCACAGGATGCTCGGACCCATCTTCACCCACCTGTAACAGGGCAGCCATAATGGCGGAGTTGGAAGCATCTGAGGACACAATGAACTCCTTTGCAGGATCAACATGGCGAAGGATGGATGTGGATAGCAAGGTGCACTTCACCGCTTGGAAAGCATCCTCAAAAATGGGGGACCACTGAAGCACCTTGGCACCACTAGCCTTATATAAGGGAGCTGCCACCTCGGAGAGATTGGGTGTGAACTTCTTGAGGAATGTACACGTCCCCAAAAAGCTCCTCAGTTCCTTGACAGAGGTGGGGGTAGGCCACTCACGAATAGCCTTCTCCTTGTCTGAAGTTATCATATGGCCCTGGTCAAAAACGACGTTGCCCAGAAAAGTAACCTGGGACTTGAAGAATTCGCATTTACTAATCTTGAGGGTAAGGCAAGCGGCCCTCAATCTCTCCACTACTTGTTGAAGGTGTACTGCATGTGTCTCATGATTGGGGGAAAACACCAGAATGTCATCCATGTAGGCAATCGCACATACCCCCAACAAGTACCCCAACACAGCATCAATGCGGCGTTGAAAAATGGCAGGTGCATACTTAAGCTCAAAGGGCATAACCTGGAACTGGAAAATTCCTTTTCTGGTGCGGAATACAGTTAACTATTCCTGGCCCTTCTTTATCCGGATTTGATTGAATGCATTGAGGCAGTCCAGCTTGGAGAAGACCTTTGCCTTCTCCACATAGCACGCAATCTGGGAATCTAAAGGGATGGGATAGAGGTTGGGTACAGTCACATTATTTAAGTTTCCATAATTGACACATGGATGTAAAGTTCCATCAGCCTTCTCCACAAAGAGAAGTGGGGAGCAATCAGGGGAGGTACGCTGAAAGATGGCACCTTTTGCCAACTGCTCCTTCACCCATGCATCTAAAAACTCTTCCTCCCGGACAGTCAATGGGTATATGGGGGAAGAAATACGCACCAGATCCACAGTAAGTTTAAATTCACAATCAAACTCAGAATGTTCTGGTAGTGTACTAGCTGAAGCTGCATCAAAAGAAGATGCCAACTCCTCCAAACAGGAAGGTAAGGAAAGTCCCACAGTGGGCTTCAGCAAAGGGGCAAGATATGGACTGGGAACATTGGGCCAATGGGGTAATTTGCCTTGGAATTTCTCCTCAGACAGAGGAACAATCAACTGGTGACCGTTTGTCAAAGACAAGGATAAAGTGTTTTCTTTTAAATTTGTTCTGACGTCAAACTTCCGCCACCACTCAACACCCAAAATGATGGAAAACAAGAGGTTTCTGATAGCTTGAAACTGGTAAGACAATAGATAAGAACCTACCTGAAAATTGACTGACTCCATAATGTTCAGTGTGGGAATACCTTGAGATGCCCCACCTCTAACCATAACACCTGGTGAGTAACTCAACTCAAGGTAGTTAGCAAGGTTTTGGTCAATAAAATTATTTGAAGCACCAGTATCCACCAAAATAGTTGTGCTAAGCTTTCTATAAGAGAATGTAAGGGTAGCAGTCAACAAGAAGTATCCAGAATGGGATTTATTCAACGCAGAAAACGCCATCAACTCACCAGAAAATTCTTCCTCTGGCTTGAACAAGCCATCAGGGTATGTTTTAGAATCATAGAAGGAGGAGGGATAGTGGGCCACTCTTACTACTGAGGCCACATATCCCACCACACCTTCTGCAGGTGCATACACATCTTTATATTTATAACGAAGTTCCTTTTCCACTTCCTGAGAGCCCCTGATCATGGTAGGGGTCAAATGAGGGTTCTCAGGAGTAATCTGATATACTGAAATGGGGTCCCTATCCAGACCTTAAGAGCAAATGAACGGTTTGGTTTGTGATAAATTGTTTGCATTATAAAATGCGTTTTCCAGTTCTAACAAACCCATACTCACTCCGAGGGTTCAATGTGCATCACTATCTAAGGCCATCACCCCCAAGCCTAGAGCCAATGCCTCAGCATGCCCCTCAGAAACATGTTGGGGAGAGAAAATGATAATAGAATCCTTTTTTTGCTAAATTCAGATTTGGACCCTCCGATGTTCCCAATTTCTGCCAAGATGGGGAGGAAATCAGTGGGAAGCATCTCACGATTCAAGGAAAAATCACTAGCTGAGGAAGTGCTATTTATAGGGATGACCATGGGTGACATCATCGCGTCAGAATCATCTGAAAACTTTACTTCATTCTTGGGGCTAGACCCCTGTACAGTTCCGAATTTAGAAGAAATAGAAAGATTAGAAGGATAAGATTCCCTCATTTCCAGAGGCGCACATGACTTTTCAGCTCCCATATTTATATGATTTGATCTGATGATAGCCATATTACCTGGCCCCTTCTGGGTTGGGGTGTAGAAACTACCCCAAAGGATTTCGACAAGATGATCAAATTTGGAAGGAGGTGACTGCCAAATTGGGGAGTTTCGCATTGATATGTCCAAGGTTAAACAGAGAAACGACGTTTTAACTTCATCAGTTAATGGCAAAGCCTGGGCTTTTTTGCAGAATTCACTCAAGTATACTTTCATTGGACGACCCACTTGATGAAGAGAAAAGAACTCTAAGAAGGAATGGAGGGATGCTTCATCAGGTCAATTCTGCTCCAAGACCTGTTCCAAACCCCCTATTGCCCGCCACAAGAGCGGCTGTGTGTGGAGTACTGCAAAAACCCAGTCACTCGCCTCGGGAGACAACTGGGACAACAGATCCAATCCTCGCAAAAGTGGATGTGAACTAGATGAATTGTTTTTTCCTAACGCGGGTTTTGGCTCAAGGGAAGCTAAGGCCTGATGAATTTCTGAGTAAATCTCAAGAGAAAGGTGGGGAATCATGATATTAGGATTGCGAAAAGTCTGAGACCACCAGGTATGAGCAGGAAGGGTGGGCACTTCCCAATTGTTAGTTGCAAGAATAACGCCGAGATGCACCAATACAAAACCAAATGAGAAAACTGTGGTGAGCACCATCGTGGCAGTGACAAATGGCCAGCGCACCCAATTTACTAATAATGAAAGTCCCCCACAGATAATTCTTATGCATGTATAATAAAAAGGTTGGTCAACTAATGTCAAGAGAGTGTCTGTAACTCTCTCGTTCCCAGCAAGGTGATGTGGGATGCAAACCCACATTGCTAGGGAACTAGCCGTTAGGAGAGTGGGAAGGAAGGCACCTTGAATGGTGCCAGTGCAAAGGGTACCCCAGGCAAGGGTGTAAAGAGCAACATATAATACCAGGTAAGTAAGGAACATCACCGCTTGAGTGGACCCCAGAGGGGAGTCCATAATCAAGTGTAGCTTGGCGTCAGGGGGCTTGGGTGCCTCGATCTGGAGGGGACCTGGGCGGCCCACAGGAGCCCCTGGGATTTTGGTAAATTGCGAGATAAGGTAGTGGCCCACATAGTTGGAGACCTCCCCAAAGAGGTCCACCACCAAGTTTGCCCAAGGAACCATTGATAAAAAACGTAAAATAACGGGGGTTTTTATTTAAGAAAAGTCAACCAACAAGGAATGTTGGTCACAAAAACATATAATTAAAGTGGACCAGAGAAATTCAGGTTCTGTGGAAGTGTGCCAAGCCTTGATGCTCCAATAAACAGACGCTTCCATCCATTTTAGTAAAATACACTATAAGGCTTCACCTGAGTAATTGATTGAAGCCATATTTTACCTAAGCTCAAAATTTCATAACTTGAATGGGACTTGAACCCTTGCTCTCCAATAAACCGAATCAAACCGTCATCATTTACAATGTAAATCGTTCGTTTTAGTGCCTGGGCCGAGATCAGAGGCTGGGCGTTTTGCACCCCATTAGTATCAACCTGGGCATGCTTGGCTTGCACTCAGCGTTGATCTAAGGTGTCTTTCAGGTCAGGGAGAGCCTGAAGTTTCACCTTCTGGGCCTCCTGTCGCCCAGCCTTATCTCTAGCATCAGTTCCTACTATGATGTCATCCAACCATGACAATATTTGTCAGGAAACCCCACGAGTTCTTGGCAAAGATAGTTAGAATTTTCCATGGTTAAAGGTACATGCTGTTTTAAAGTTGAATTAGAAGCACCCTATAGTGAGCACCAATTAATCTTCTGGCGGATTAGATAAGGTCAGGCAGATTGTTGCACAAAGGCTAGACCACTGATACAATGGAAGCATTATTGAAGACCGCCAAACTTCAAATGAAGATAAAAAATTAGATGAATTAGAATCAATGCACTTCCAGGATCACAATCTTTATTATAGAAGCAGCTTCACAATTTGGCAAAACCAAGGGGTCTACATCGAATATCAACTTTTTACTGCAGAGTCCATTGCAGTTTCTAACTAAAAGCAATCCACTTCCCACTCTCTGTTACTACTGTTATCTCACTTTATGCGGTCACTCCTATAACTCAACCAAGCAGGTAATCTCCTCATTATTCACTTGGTGTAACTCTTGGCAGAGTTTGTAACTATATCGCCGCATTTCTTAAAATTAATCTTTGGCATTTGATCTGCCAGCAACTATTAGTAGCTTAGTAAATAAAACTTATTCTCAATTATCCTAAGCTTCTATTTGTTGGTAATCTGATTATAAATGATTGTAATTGAACTGCTTTTTGAAGCAACCAGATCCAGTGGACTTTTCTGCAATTGCTCACAAATCATCTTGAAAACCAATTGGATCCTAGTATTAGAATAGTGGGAGAAAACAACCTTGTTAATTTCCTGACACAGCTACTTTAGACAATCTCTTTACAGGATCTGATATGGCCTTGATTGGCATTTAGGACTGCCACTATGTGAAGGGTTATAGGCAAAGTATAAGCCAAGATAGATGTCATAATTATCTTATGCAGCATATGCAACACTCTGTTAAAAGGGCACATATATTTTTTGAAGGCAATAGGTCTGCTTTATACTGTTAGGTAAATTCACTTTAGCCTTCATCTATGTCTTCTTAATGATCTGTGGTCTACCATCTTAATCTATTAAGCTTACATGAGCATCAAAAAGATCTTTTTCTGCATTATAGTGATTAAACCAAAGCATCACATGGATTCCCTATAGTACTATATAATACGTGTGGTTCTCTATATATCATTGTCATTGATAGGGAAGATAAACCACAGAATTGGTAATTACTTGACCTCTGTTAGCTTGAGGAGATACTATTCATAATGGAATTTATGCCCAAAACTGCCAACATGGCGAGGAAAGTAATAAAAATCCAAAAAATTTGGAATTAAGAATAAAACAAAATTTAGAATTAAATCAAGAAAACAAGTTTTATTGAGACATTATAGCAATTCCACGACCCATAATGAATGCCAAATTTAATAAAAAGAAAGCATAATTTAGGAAGGCAACAATATTCCGCTATCAAATGGGGAGCCACTACTGGACATTACCATAGATTAGCCACCTCCTTTGATAGTCAAAGCGCCCCCATTTGGGACCTGGAAAATATGGACCTTGGGACTAAGACAATTGATAAAGTGACTTACCCATGGATACTAAATCAGTTATAATGAAAATTTAGAATATCATAGATTTATGTCATATTTCCAATCAATCTCAGTGATTATAAAATACTCCATCATCATTTTAATGATGAAGACTATTTTACAGAATCTTTATTTTATTCTTTTGTCCCCTTATTATAGTTTAAATAATAACTTAAAGTAATTGGTCTAGAATCATTTAAAGTATATTTAAAGTAGCCATTTAAGTGTCATCAAAAAGGAAAACATTCATGATAAGGACTTCTTGGAAGGTTAGGCTCACAGAAAATGTTAAACTATTATCTATTGATTTAGAAAAAGAAAAAAATTATATGGCATAATAAACTGGTCACAGATGATACTGCACCAGTTCATTATTTCAAGCAAATTCATACAAGGAAAAAAGTTTTTAATAAAAAGTTGTTGAATAGCAAGCAATCAAGTTAAAAATACAGAAAAAAGTTTTTATACTGTAAAGCTATGCATTTTTTCTGGTTAGCATCACTCTATGTATTAGAAATTTACACTATTTTCGTTTTGGTCTCATAAATACCAAGTGTATAAAGAAGAAGCTCATAAACTGAAAACTGATAGTCCCTTAAGGAGTGATTCCAACTGTTGATAAATGCTTATCTATTAGTATTAATTACTCTCCCTATTGAAAACTTCCTTTAGAAAACCCAATTCTAATAATAATAATATTTGTACTAATGTATTAGCTACCAGAATAGTGTTTGAGTCTCACCTAGCTTGGATAGCAATCAAAATTTTATAAAATTAAAAGCCTTCTTTATTGAGTTTAATTATATAAATCCTGACAACAGAGGCCTTTAATTTCCCTGATATTAACAGTTTTTCGACAACTGGCCACAGTGAAATCAGAGGATGCATCAGTAAAATACTTTTAAAGAAAAAGATATTGAGCATGATTTAACAAATGTTGCCCAAGTATTACCTTTTATACCTTTAAGTCCTTTCAATGATTTGGGCAAATATTTAAAGCCTCTATTTATAGAGTTTCTACATTTGTTTAGCTCTAAGAAATGATAATTTTATTAGATTAGGAAGCAAATTAGCTTCAATAAATCAATTAATTGAGATAATTGAGATACCCATACAGCTATAAGAGCCACATGAGTCATGAGAACAATAGGAGCCAACTTAGGTTCATAATAGCAGCCATGCATCACAAACAAGCAAGAGCTCCATAGTATAATCTATGGAAGAAGCCCAAAAGATAAAATTAAGGAGTTGGTCTATTTTAACCCTAAAAATCAAGATACAAATAAAAAACACCTTATTAGGATGAATTGAAATGCTATACTCAAGTCCTAATTTAAGCACCCTAAAACCCAATATTAGTATATAAACCTTGATAAATTATATGATAAATATTTTGTTTACAAAATCTGCCTTTATTATTGCTTTTATCTGGTGCTAATTGTGACAAATATAGAAAATTTACTGTAAAAGGGTCAACTTAGTCTTATTGTTGTCAGAAGAAATCCAAGATTTGGTGTGCTTAGAATATACACTTTATGTATTGTTCCAAGTCCTCAACATGGGTGGACATGCTTAGAACCACAAGTAAAGCCCCATGTACTCATAGACTAAACATTCCAAATTGCCTGGCAATGCACCTTATTATAAAATTAATTTTTTGCAAGTGGCTCAACTCTCTCAATTAGCAGCCCACTGAGTGAGCGGGACAATTTTGTGATACCAGTTAAGACAATTGACAAATGGCGACATTGGGACTATGGAGGGATACTATGATGAATAACCTTCTCGAAGTCTGATGGTAAAGGAGCAAGAGATGATTTAGGCGAGGCTACAAGCTTTATAAAAAGAAGTGTTGATGTTATAGTTGTATCTTTAATAGGTATCAGATACCACTTGCTGGGATCAAGTGGCAGTCATCATGGTGCTTGAGACATCCACTGTCCCCAAAAGGATTGAGCCCCCATTAAAAATCTACTTTTAGCCCAGAATTAGAAAAAGAAAATAGAATGAACAAACCACATGATGCAAAAATATGGAAAGCGACTAGATCATCATGAAATACTCTTGGAGGATCTTAAATTATAATATGGAATAAATTTAAGAAAAAATTTAGATCACATTGTGCTTGAAAACCAAGCCAATTACAAGGAACTTTACAATCAAAAAATCCTGACAGTCTAAGGAGCAGCAACTTAGCAAAATAGTATTAGCTATGATTGAAGAGGATCCAAAGTTGAAACCCACACTTGAGAAAATGTTCAGTTTTGAAGAAGGAACAATTGTTAGGTTTTACAAATGTATAAAAAAGCAAGTATGGTATAAGTGACAAGCAAAATTATTGCCACGTCCAGGGCTGAATGAGTTTCAAGAATTAAGAAATCCTCAGCACAAGCTTATGTCCAGGACTGTCTTGGACTGAGGTCAAGTAACTTTTCTTTTATCCAAATTTGGCAATGCGAAAGACATTGAAAACATTATACAAGACATCCTGTTATTTTAAATGGAGAAAATTAAGGCAGTTGTCAGCTACGCCTTTTGGTATTATCTCAAGGCTCAGCAACTATGGAACACCAGGATCATAGACCTACCAACAGTAGGTATGGTGCTTATCAGATCTTTAGAGATACACAAAGCTCTCAAGACGCACAGGACCCTTGATATGAAGACTTTGGGATACTTAGAGACAATTAAGAAATCTTTACCTAGTGTCCAGAGGAAATACAGAAGTGAACCTAGAGATGTCATCCACTCACCACAAAGGAATCAGAAAAGCTATGAATTCTATTCAGGATAAACTTGAAAAGCCAAAGGACAAAAAAGATCCAGTTACTCAAGGCTAATGAAAAGAGGTTAAATGCCATAAGTATCAGAAACCAGGGATTTATTGGTAGTTCTGTATGACAAATACTAAAGAAAAAAACACATATAACTTGTAACGGACTGGAAACCCCCCAGTTCTGAACGCCCATATTCAAAGTTCCTTTGGCACACCAATAAGCAACCAACGCGGCCTACCCAAAGCAGGAAAGAGGTTTGGGGAACCGACAGCACCAATCATTTCACCCACTATTGGTTATGCACATCCTTGTGATTGGTCCAACCCAACCACATAAAAGCTCCTTGGAACCAAACACCCAAAAAAGACTATAGGTATGCGAGGTATGCAAACCCCAAAACAACCTTTATTTTTATCCAGGCACCATAAAAAAGGGGCCCACTGACCAGAGCTCAGCCGGGGAGCAACTGAAAATGCTCCTCAGGATGGAACACTAGGGTGAAAATTCCAAACTGAGCTTTGGAATGGGCAGGTGCATCTTATAAAGGGTGCACTTTGGGAGCCTCACCTGAGCTATTGATTAGGATCGCACAAGCCTAAACTACAGCTTGGGTGAGGCACACCCAGCATCTAAGACAACCAAACCAAAAATGTTTAAAAAACTATCTGACTCAGATTTGGATTTATCCAAAGCCAAGTTGGAATGTAATGAATGGGACAAGCCTGTCCATTACACAACTAAAGAAAAACTTATGGGATTGTAAATTTGGCGAAATTACACTGAATAAAAGTGCTACCATAATGATGAAGACTTGATGGATTTGGGATACAACGTGGTGGGGCACCATGTACTGTATTTATAATAAAAAATTTTCAAGTTAATGATCCGCCTTGGGAGGTTCAAGATCATCATACCTAACACAGGCTATAAAACTGATTCATATAACTAACAGCCATATATAATGCAAAAAACATACCACAAAAAATTTATAAAGCCTTAAGATACAGATAAAACAATTGGCGAAACAATAGACGAAAGCCATAATTATTTAGTTAGTTTAAGTAATTAAAGAGATCATTTTCAATGACTGGAAACCTTTTTGGAAGGATAATACTAAGGGTGATCTAAAGCTCACTATAGTTTATGTCCTAGTGGTCCTTAAAACTAGTTTTCTGATTAATAGTATTCAATTTAAGCTAATTACAAAATTTGAACTATATTATGGACATTGATTACTAAAGTACCATATGATAGGATTGACACCATTTATGCTTCAGGTTAACATTATACCCTGCCATTAGACTTTTGATGGTTCTAACAGCCACATCAGTGGTCTTGGACAATGTCCACTAAGTCTCGTTGTATATACATAGTTTATTATACAATTAGAGCGAAGATAGGCTTTACCATTAATACTATATGTTTTCCAAATATTGCAAATTTGGGATTTGCAAGGGTTATTGTCTCCAATGGTGAAACAAGATGGTAGTAAGATAAATGACTGCCCTTGATTGACCATTTTCATAAATTATCTTGCTGCAAGTTTCTAAGAAGTATTCCCCCTAAAACATTGATGCAGCCAAGAAACTTCTCCTCAGGATATTTTGACGACGTCTGCAGTCACAGAATACAACACCAACCTGCCAGCCCTTGGACAGGGTTGCCTTGGCAATCACTCTTCCAAATATGTAAGGAGAGTGTCTGTAACTCCCATTTCAACAAGGTGGTGCGAGATGCACAGCCACACCATCAGGGAACTAGTCGTTACAAAGATGGTATACAGGGCACCGCAGAGGATGCTAGAGCAAAAGGGACACAGGGCAAGGGTGTACAGCGCGATATATAGTAGGAGATAGCATATAAGTAACAAAACTTGGTTGGACCCCAAAGATGAGTTCACAACCAAGTGAAGATTGGAGCAGGAGTGCTTGGGTGTTTTGGTCTGGAGGAGACTAGGGTGGCACAGCAGTCCACCAGATATAAAGAATAATTTAGTTAAAATACTCCAACCAACACTGTTAGAGACCTCCTTTAGGAGGTCCATGCACAGGTTTGCTCAAGAAACCATATTTAAAAAACATAGATTAACTTGGATTTATCAATATAAAATTCGATCAAAAAGGAAGGTTGGTCTTGAGGAAACATAACTATACAATAGGGGAGTAATTGTCAATTGGCAGAAGTGGTGCTAAGCCTAAGTGCACCAATAGGTGCACACTTACATCGGCTAGGGTACTGTATCTCCAGATTGACCAAACTCAAGTTATTGATTATAGGCAAGGCTGACCAAATTTAGAAATTATAAAAATCAAACAAGGTAAAAAACCCATCTTCTGAGCAACTGAATTGAACTGTCATTATTTGTGACATAGCTGGTGCACTTTAACGCCCTTGCTGTAACTCAAGGCTGAGCGTCACACACAGCCCAGAACACCTGGGCAAATCTCGCCTGAACTCAGCATTGGTCCAGGGTATGTCTTAGGTCAGGAAGGCCTTGCACCTGACCCTTTTGGCCTCCTGACAACCATTTTTACCCTTACAGTTGACACCCTCAATCATGTCATCAAGATATGACAAAATCAACTTGAGCGGGGTTGTCCATCACGCAGTCCCTTATCATTGGCTCACAGTTGGGATGTCAATCTTGCAGAGTTTTCTTTGAGCTTGGGGTGTGTTAGTGGTTAGGCATACAACTTGGAAACTTAATCACCAAAGGATTCTCACATCCTGGGGAACCACCCTCTAACCACCCCAAAATGACAAGGGTTATCAACTAGTTAATGAATATAAATAAGAAAGGTTAAAAGTTTTTCTTTTAGAATAGAAGCAAAACTTAAGCAGGTGGCCGAGGATTTAGAAATAAAACTTATGATAATGAGTTGTATTTGGAGGGATAGCTTGATGATGTTCCTAAGACATAGATGCTGGAATCAAATAAAATTATAGTGTTAACAAAGTTGGCATGGTGATAGCTTAATTAACAACAAGAGTAAATCATTTTGTTGCTTAAGTGGAAAAGTTTTTAAATCATTATTTATATTTGGTTGTTATATTAAAGTCTTTTTGCCTCATAACCTGGCATAGAATTGATACAAAAAGTCACATTCACTGACAAGTTTATCTTTTAAATTTAACTGAAGATTTATCCCTATAACAGTGCCAGTGATATTTATCCTGGCACGGTGGTTCCTTCTTACACCCTGGTGAAGTTTTGTTCAAAACAGGGTTAAAACCAGCAACGGCTTGAAAAACTCAGTTTGTTATTTGCCTTAAGGTTGACCCACTTTTTTACTTTTTATAGTATCCGTGGTACTGTTCAATTGGCATCACATATTCTCATTAGTGAATTTCTCATAAACTTAGGTTCTTGTTGTACCAATTAGTCCATGTCATGATTTTATTGGCATCATATTGATTTCTCAAATTAACTTTCTAACTTGCACTAGCGTTGCTTCACTGGAAACCACGCGGCCTTGATCAAATTTAAAACACACAGAAATGAAAAACATATTGAGGCCAATCAACCCAAGAGGTTGGTGCTAATCTTGACTCTATCTAAGGCTAAATAGATGAGAAATGCTATTACCAAAACTACCTCCTACTCCTTGCGTTCAAGGATGATGATTTAAGGCCGCTCAAGCAATGTAAATGCTTAGTAGAGACTGATCAATCCATCTACGCAATAAATTATATGCTAAAAGAGTAAGGAGTAATTTAGTCACATTTATCAGTTAGCTTTGAAAAAGGTCTACCATCAAGCACAAGTGAGGCCATTTATATACAACCTGGCATGCAAAAAACTTTATCTATAGACATGAGTGTGAAGATAACAGTAAACAAAGTGCTCAAAGCATTCATCCTCAAATGCTAGGAGAATAAGAGCCTCATCCTTGCTAGGGTTTTTTTTAAAATGTGCTATCATAGGAAATACTATTTCAGGCTAATTTAAAAAGCCAATCTGAGTCAAGAAATGTCACAGTCCATTTCCATCCAGTAACTTGGAATTTTTAGAAAGGCACGCCCACGTGGATGGCCATGCTTCAATTGTTCAGAAGACTAGATAAATCTAGTACCAGACAAATTAACTTGCCAGAAGAAAATCCTACTGGAAGTTAACAGAAAATAATCAATAACAAGATTGTGAGGTACTAAGGCTCCAGAACAAGTGCAAAGGCCGCTCATTTACAGCCTCACTTTGTTTGTGTCATTACTTATTATACTTAAGAAACAATATTGTAGTGATTTTTAATGGCTTTTAATTTAATAGATAAAGAAGATATAGTAATTTCGCTGCAGGGGAACAGCTTATAAGAGAATTAACTAGTATAATCTTCAAGCTTCTTATTGTCTCAACCTCTTATTGACTCATTCAACTTAGTAAGAGCTTGGTACCCAATAACAATCCTCAATCCGTTAGGGTACTCTCAGATGAGACTAATAATTGAATTGAATGAATAATCAATTAATTCATCTCTCTCTATTGGTGTTGGATTTTGTATAACTGTTAGAAGTACAACATAACAAAGTTAATCAAGTTAAAGTAGGATGTTTTTATTTTTTAGCCTTGGTTCCAAACAATAGTGTGTTTAATTCTTTAGCAGGCTTCAACATAAGATCTTTCACATTTTTAAAGTATAAGCAATATCGAGGACAGGAAACTTCTAGATCATGTTATGACCCCCCTTAAGTTCATATCACCTTGCTAGAAGCTCCTCACCCTCCTTAAGACATCGGACACAATTTGAATCTGATTTCCAGGTGGACTTGTCAATGAGATATCCCATCAATTTGACCAAGTAGTACTTTCTTCTCTGTGGATATTAGTCTTTAAAATGGCTTCCATTTTGTAATTACTTTACCAGAAATATTCTGGCCATACTGAAATGGTCTATCCACAATAATAAATATAAATCAATTTATCTTGGAGACAGAAAAAGAGGTTCAACATGGGATCTCTAAGATAGGGCCAGCCCATAGGACACTCCATCGGTTTAATAGAGCACCTTGTAGGGACCAAGGGCCAGGGGGACTTAGACTTCATAATTTCCACAGGGATGGCATTTTTTTATTGCTGAGTACCATTTCATCTTCCTTGTATACAGGAGGGTCAGACGGATGAATATCACTTTTTTTGTAAGGCCTCGTTGAGATGGGTCTTCAGGGCTTTGTTTAATTGAATATTGTTTACTTGATTTTCTGTGACTAGCATCACTCAATCAGTCTTTGCATAAAACATCAGGGGATGTTGACCATAATTAACAAATCAAGGACATACCAAGCAAGGGTGTGTATAGTTGATTATATAAGAATTGAGGAGAGGGAGAACCAAGTTTTTAGGCGTCCTTCTGGGAAGGATATAAAATAGTATAGCTCAAGTGTATAGATTAGCCTCTCCTTCTGGACGTCCAACTGTGGGCGGAAAGCAGAGGCACAGCCGGAATTTATTCCTGGGTTTGACAGAAGGTAGTCCTAGAATGAGCTATAGCTTGGGGGATTAATTCTGATACTACTTCATCTGATAGGCCATGTCTGGAAAGTTCATCTTTAACACATCTTAGATGTTCATTTAGAAACTATGTGCGAGGTACATAAGAGAAATTATTTATAGCTAGTGGAGACGTCTACCACCATCATGATTACATCAGCTCTATTTTACTGTTGCATGCAAGATATAAAATTGACACTAATAGAAGACCAAGGTTTATTGAGAATCTATATTGGCTTCAGCTTAACTTGGGCATAAAAAGTGAGGTTTTATGGACACACATTATTTACTTGAGGATGTATTTTTGCATCATAATTTTACCCCAGACCAAGATTATCTCGTCTGATTATGCTTATGTGTATTTTAACATCTGGGAGGCCAGCTAGGGATTACCATGTTAAGCCTTGATGAGTTTCATGGCTTCACAGCTATGTGGAGAAAAAGATTCTATCTTTTGGCTGCCAAGAGGTGTTTTTAAGAGATTATAGCTTCCTTTGGGATGGCTTTTTATAGCATAATGGCTTATGAAAGGCGATGGTTAGGAGCTTTCGAATTTAGCAGGATCCAAAATAGCAGCTCTTGTGGTCAGGACTACTATATATTTTAAGAAAACTAAAAAGGAACATTTACTTTACTTTATTATTTAAGATATGGGATATAATTTGAGACATTATATTAAATTTATTTCTTTTTCAAAGTTTATGGGTTGAATGGGAAAATTGACATAGTAAGCGCCTTGGTCCTCCTCAATTAAGATCTTTTCTTATAAATAGATATGAAAATTAGGCAGCATTCATTCTTAACCATTAACATGTGGTTTATCATAACCTCGTTGTCCCAAGAACTTCTGGTTTGATGGTCTGAGCTTTAGGATACATATTCACCTAAATCATCAATTATTAACCAGTTTAGATCATCTATTTTAGGGATCTTATAACTAATAATTCTTTCTGACCATTTATAGGCATCAACTTGATATGAGGAAGATTAATTGTTTCAAGACCAATTGCAGAGGAGGGCGTTCAAAATTTTCACCACTTTAAATATTGACAAGTTGTTTATACTCAATAATATATAATCTGACAGTGCCAACCTAGAGCCTAATGTAAGGGAGACATAAGCTCATAGAAATTTACCATTAATTTAGTTGACTAAATTACCTTGGGAAACATCTGTGATGGAATATCCAGAACCAGCCTTATATAGGACATGGTATGGGCCCAACCAGGAAATGTAAATTTTGTTAAGTCTTTATCAAGGGTATGATTAAACAAAACAAGATCTATATTTTAGAATGTAGTGAGGGACATTCATCTAGTGTTGAAACGTTTAGTCCCTTTGTGGTGGTAGTAATAATTCCTTTGTTGGCAAGTGCTTGTAATATATTAGTTTATTGTCTAGTTCCCTCAGGGAATGCTACGCTTTTTTGGGAGTGGAAAACTCTAACAGTGGTTATAAACTGATAGGTAATTGTGACTCTATCCCATTAAGGGGTTAGAAAGAAGACATCTGGATTACTTGTTGACAGCTTAATTTGATAGTCCAGTAACAAAGAGGGATGATAGTGATTTTATTGCATAGATTTAGTGGTTTCTGTTTTTCAAAAATAGATATGAGGATATATTCACTTGGTACCTCGCCTCATTAGAAGAGGAATTGTAGGGGCAGTGAAATGTTGACTGATACTTAACAAGGAAGTTATTTTTTGCAAACTTTCTGCATAAAATTTAACCCATTATTGGAAAGGAGGATCTTAGGTCATCTGTTGTGTTATAATGGAGTGAAAAAACAAGGACATAGCCTTTGCAGTGGCAAAAAACAGAGAAAGCTTTGTATTACTTGATTTAAGTGGTTAACAGCGAGGAGAATATTAATGTCTATAAAAACCTGTGGAAAAAGTCCCTACCAAATTGACACTGACAACATTAAATGGCAACAAAAGCACTACTTGATGCTGATATTAGTTACTTGGACAGTATTGGGTCTACATGTTAATCATATTTCCAACATCTCATGAATGGTCTCCAGAATTTGGTTTCTATAACTTTACTTCCTTACCCATTTATAAGACTTTTTGATGGCCCCACGTCCTACTCTGGAGTGTCCCTCATGGTGATTTAATTTTAAGAGGAAGGCTGAACATAAAGCAACCCCTTACAATCAACTAGCTCTTAGACACTATGTCCTTGATTTGTGTATTCTTTGTCATAGCTTGTAATTCAGACTTAGCTCTAGTTTCTCTAACTCCCATTTATCATGAAGGTCAATCAGATTCTACATGCGTCCCTCCTCAAAAATCAATATGATTGATACCAGCATTAACAATAATCCATCTGCGTTCTGGTAAGTAGTTAGTGCAATGAACTATCATAAATTCATATTTCTGTAATTATAACGCCTATATATAGCCAATCTCTCTTCAGGATCCTTCACCTGTTGGTGCCATTTGAGGGAGGCATTAACAATGAAAATTGTGAAATGAGTTCCAAATTGATAAGGATAAAAGTGATCAATATAGCGAGGAACTTAGTCAATCATTTTTTGGTGACGCTGTAGTCCTATTTGGCTTTTAGTAAGGGTTTAATGAAGTAAGCTACTGGATGTTCAACTTTTTAGTCATCTAACTGTGATAGTATAGCCTCCATAGCCAAGTCACTAGCTTTTATAAGTACTAAGAAGGGATACTTAAACTTCAGTTTTATGAGGAAAGTCAGGGTAATTAAGGCAGTTCCAAGAAGGGTAAAGGCTTGGTCCTGCTTGGGATTCAATTTAGAGGAAACGTTTATTTGTAGATAGACTAGAGGTTTTGTTAGGATAGGTGCTTTCCAAGAGAAAAATGGATTGTGCTGTGAATGCCTAGCAACCACAATAACAGGAACAGACTACTAAGCGGCGCCCTATCAAGAAGAGTTGAGTCATAGAAGTGGATGGGGTTTTAGGATTTCCTGGATAAGTGATTGAGGGTCAGAATGATGAATGTCTTATAACGTTGGAACTCACTATTTGGAGATTCAGAAGGGTAATTTCAAATACTGGTATTTATCAATTGGATTTAAAAATTGAGGCCCATGCATGAACTTATTTCTAGACAGAACAGGAAACGTAATTTCTAAAATTAAATGACTAAAGAATAAATATCTTTAATAAAGCTTTTATATAGATAATTGAAAATAGACCAACACCCTACTTTTTAGCAGTGTTGGAACAGGAAGAGAGTCCAGATTATATAAGAAGAAGGTTAAAGTTACATAAATAATCCAATATAAGAATTACAATAAGTAGTATTAAAGATAAAATTACATTTTTAAAACATCCTTGTTTTTTACTAGATAGTAACATGAAAACGAAAACATGATTATGAAGTGTAATATTAATTTATTAAAAGTTCAAATTTATAAGGGGTAGGGTACCAATTTTTTTTAAAATCTCCCAGGACTTCTGAGATAAGATTTTCACACAATTTTGTTTCCTCTATTTTGGCAGGCTTCTCATGATTTTACAAAGTAGAGGTAATCAATTTTTAGATTAATTAAAATTATAATTACCATAAATTTTAATATCTTTACCCCAGGTTTTACTGTTGACTTGATTTTGCCTCAATCAGTGTCAAATCCCAACAACGCCCTATCCTAGATCTTAGTGTAGGGGGGTGAAGGGACATATATATTGGCTATGTACCTAATTTACCATGACACCCTGAGTAATCATAAAAACCGAGTGTTTTTTTCCTCCCTTATAGAACTAGTAAGGTCCTAACCAGTTTGCCGCTAGTTTGTTGACCCTTCAATATGGCTAGTGATGGTGAAAAAACTAGATATTTAAGCTAGAAAGTTTATAGGGGAACATGTTTTTTGTTGAATTGATTTGATTCTCTATGGAGGCAGTATCAGACAAGTTTATCTAAGGTCAAATTCTGAATCTGAATGGATTCATAGCAATAGCTTTCATGCTAACTTCAGAGGTTTGGATGAGTCATGATCTTGCATATATTGTAATCTGAATGATATTTAAGGATTCCTTATGTACAAAGCTCTTGGGAACATTTTGTAAATTTGATGGTGACTAATTTGATAAGCCAGAATTACAATGGGTAAATATTACAGCTAATGTAGAGGGTAAGTTAAGTCAATTTTTCCAAAAATATTGATTAAAGTAATGTCAACTCTCTCTACTATCCCATTGGTTGAATGATGATAAGGGGTAATAAAACTTGAATAATCACATCAAGTCAGTTTTTTTAACCATTGATGACTGAAAGCTTTGACTATTGTCTAAAAACTTGTCTTAGGCCACCCATGTTGGGTGATAATACAATTATATGAGAACGATGTAAGGATTTAAGTTGAAAAATGATTCAAAGTCTCTACTTAAAAATTAAGCCGCACTGAACCGACTCTTGAGCCTATTCAAACAGAGACTTATATTAATGAAAACAATCTACACTCAGTTAGGAATCCACATGCATTTGAGGATCAGTGGAGATAACTTCATGGGTCTCATCCTCACTTCCTGAATCACATGAGGTGGGGTTTCCACTGCTCCAGTAATGGGGGCGGCAAAGTACAATGAGGGTGCCACACAGGCGTTCAATCTGGAAGGCCATGATAGATCCTGAAAGGATGGGGCCATGAAAATCCTTGAGTCACCAAGTCCCTATGCACCTTATAAATATTGACACATTTCAATCTGATAAAGTATTCAGTATTCAGTCCAATCTTTCACTTTTTTGACCTCCTCTGGCATAATCAGCTCAGCGCTTGGATCTGAACTTAAATTTTATAAAGTTCTGAGGTTTAAATAATGACTGACCATTTTTTTGCAAATTTTTTAGCTTTGAGCCCACCTTTGGACCTTGGCAACAGTTTAAAGGACTGTAACACCGCCAAACGAGGCAGTAGCTTCTGAGAATTCTGAAAAAATGATGTGATCTCAATTTAATTAGTAAGATGTTTGACATCCAGCAAGATGAATCTATGTCATTGGAAGCTTGAGATAGTGACCTACAACATTTATTAACCATGTGAGAAAGGTTTAGAAGGAGGGACCACTTGATGTTTAGGGGCGAGGAATAGGGGCCAACTTTGCATTTGCATACTAAGCAGGACTATAATAGTACTTTTTATTGGAACATCCCTTCAAGGTAGCACTAGAACTTAGTCCAATAATAGGTTTTAAACTTCTTATGGCCAACTTGTAGTTGTCCTTCTATAATGGTGTCATTTCGTTTGGAGGGACATATATGAGCTAGCTATTTAGTTGACACCAGTTTAAAGGTATCCATCACTGGTTAAGTGTTTTCTCACAACTTTTAACTTCTTCTACATTGATATGGACTCCTACTTCCACATCTGAGGTTGGCTTATGGGGTCATATAGTTGATCTTCTTTGGTCAATTAATGTTAGAATAGATGATATGGACAAACAATCTGCGTTTTAAAATTGGGCCTTTACAATAATTAAGAAAAATTATAGATTTAGAGATCAAAAGCCCAATAATCCAGGAGCTCATCAAGATCAATCATTTTGTTAAATCCAATGCGAGGGCAGATAATCAATAAATATTATGAAGTGAGCCCATATAGATAGAGTCAGAATGTTTGATGGCCATTAAACAGCCAAATACTCACGTTCCGTTACAATATAATTGCATTTGGCTTTTAAAAAGTGTTTAAGGTTATAGGTGATGGGATGGTTCACTAGATTTTCTCATGTTTTTACAGATAGCTCCTATAGAAATGTTCAACATCAGTGGAAAGTGGAATAGGGTTACTGAAATTAGGGGTGATTAAGAAAATGTAGTGCTTTAGAGCTAATCATAAAATAATGAAGTATTATTGTTGCTCTTCTACCCATTGGTAAGGCTAACTTTTTTAAAAATTAGACTAAGGGCTTTGTCACATCTGCAAAATGAGGTATAAATTGTTGGTAATTTATGACCATCCCTGGGACAGCCTGGACATCTTATAAGGACTTATGCGCCAGCATTTGAGAGATGGAGAACTTTGTACTTTATTCGGAAAGTTTTTTTTTGGCCTACATTATGGCCTAAAAACATATTTTGCTCAAAAAGGAACATTTGGATGGTTTCAATTCAATGAAGCTTTTGTAGTCACTGAGAAACCCATAAGATGAGCTAAATGAAAAGTAAAATATTGCAAAAATAGTTATGTCATCAAGGTAGACTAGCATACAGGATCGTTTAGTTCCCTAATAGACCATCCATTGCTCTTTGAAAGGTAGCAGGGACAAAGCATAGCCCTATGGCATCTGCATCAGTTCGAAAATCCCTTTGCTAAAGTTAAAATCACATTTTACTAAGTCTTTGGGGATAGGTTGATCTTCCAGTAGCTACTGGTGAGATCTATTGCTGAAAAATACTTTGATCCTTCAAAGATACAAAGATTTGTTTATACAAGGAATGTGAAAGCTATCCTTTTGTGCAATGGATTTTAGGCAGCAATGGTCCGTTACAACCCAATGATCTCCATCCATTTTGGAGATTTTTAAAAGAGGGAAAACCCAAGAACTTTTTGATGGTATGGGTAATCCTGCCTCTAATAGTTGGTTCAATATGAGAGCCACTTGGGTTTCTTCTACTTTGGAATTCTAACAAGCACAATCTTTAAAAAGGAAATAAGTTTTGAATTCCATTTGTTGGATGACTCCAGACAAATTTTATATAATTGTCAGATCCCTTAACTAAATAAATCATATTCTTCTAATAGGACTTCTACATCTTGACATTGTTTTAGAATAAGGATATTACCAATTCTACTTTCAATTAGGGTAAATTGTGTTAGGCAGATCTATACTTAAGTCCTTTAGAGTGCAAAACAGTTTACATCCATAATTGATCAATGGACATGATTTGACACGGGCGATGACAGCATATTGCTGGATTTGAAGGGTTTAATTATTTAGGTTATCCGTAAGAATGGAAATATGATTTTGTATTTCAGGTCTAATATCCTAGGGCCAGTCAATTCTTACTTGGTAGAATGCTTAATTTGTCCATATTTTGCAACATGGATATGGGAAATATGAATTTAAGCTTAAGAGTCCACCACAACCTGAGAGCGTGGAGCTATAGTAAATTAATAGAGCATAGAGAGGGATTCCATCTTCAGTATCAAAAGTGTCAGGTGACAGTTTAGTTTTGGACCCTAGGCATTGGTAATTTACGTTACAGATGGAGGCATGGTACTCAATGAAACACAAACACTTATTGGGAGTCCCCTTGATTTTGGATAGGAGCTTGAATAGTAGTGATACACAATATTTCATAAGATAGAGATATTAACTTTATGATTGATTATATAATTAAATTCAATTATTAGTTTGACTTCAATAATTAATTTATAAATGCTAATTTTCTAAGGCTGTATTAGGATCAGTGATTAGAAGCTTCCCAAACCTAAGGGGCAGGGGTGAGTAACTATATTAATTAAAACATAAGGTTTAGATTGGCCTGAGAAGATTTAGTGTTGGCAATATTTTATTTGTCTGAATAGCATCTACTTGATGCCGCAATCCTTTTACATTGTCAATAACAAGATCTGATTGCTCATGGGTAGTATTAGGGGCGGTCTTGGAGGCAAAGATATGCTTCAACTGTCTAGACTCATTTTTTAATTAGAAATAGCTTCCTCTGGATCAAGTTGTTGTTTAATAGCAATAATTTTCTACTATAACCCTTGCATAGAGATAATTATTGCTTTCAAGGATCCAATATGACCATGATAAATAATAATAATAGACTTCAACATTAGAAAGGGTACTCCATTTTAGGTGTGTTCACTTTCCTTATCAACACGTCTTAACTAGACATTGAGCAATTACGCCTGCTTTAGCAAGAAGAGTCTGTCTTCTAAAATCATTGAACTATTACTAGGCCATTGAGGCTGGGATGCCCAGGGATTCCAGGAAGGCCAGGGGGCCAGGTCTTCTGGGACTACCAAGGCGTCCACATGCACTAGGACTTCCAGTGATTCAGGCCAGGAGTTACAGTAGGTCTGTGTTATCCAGGGCTTCTGGGGGTCTCAAGATCACCAAGCATCCCCAGAGGCCCAGAAAAATAGTATTATTTAACTTTCCGTGGGTTGATCAATTAATTCATTAATTATTTTATCTGACCCCCCAAAATTCTCTTTGGTTGTCAATATAAGACTGTATTTTAGCCATGCTAATTCTGGTATGGTTTATGCGTAGAGACTTCCAGATTATTAAAGTATGAAGAGAGTTTATAAAAGGACATGATAAGAGCTTTTTCATCAAGGTGATTCAGTTGAGACTTCATGGCATATAAAAGTTGTCATCTAGAGTATAGCACTCTGACCTATTATTACTAAAAGTGAAGGCAGAGTTATAGAATTTCACAGGCATATTATTAAAGTTTTGATAGGCTAAGGTGCCAAATAAGCTCTAAAGATTGAGGTCTGCAACTTGCAACTAATGTATAGGGTTGGGTTAACAAAATAGAAGCAAATATAACTCTATACATCCTACTATAACTTGATAAATGTCAATAGTAGCTGTAAAGCATAAAATTATACACTGAGTATGCGCAATAAAGCTTGTATTTGATTAGCTTTTTTACATAGAAAAGGGCTCCTATGATAAAGATTTGACATAATCTGAGAAGTCACAAAGCTGTAGCTAGGAAAATGTTCAGCATATGAGGTAGTAAATTAACCTTTATAGAAGCTGGTAGTTGCAGATTATGTGACGCAACAGAAGGTTTTTCTACATTTATGTTAATCGCCCAGTGACCGGTGTGAGTGTTTCATAATAGGGGAAAGGTTCTTTAGCAGAGTCACTGTTGTCCAAGACAGTTGTCATGGTTTACTGAGGACTCTAGTAAACCTGAAAGGGACAACTGGATTTTTCAGGATGGGAAGAAAGCGCCAAGCTGTCCAGAAAAGAAGTCTGGGGTCATAAACCCAATGCAAGAATATTGAAAATACAAGGTAATAGTAAAATCGTTCCTAATCTCATGTTATTCTTTTTCTTTACTAGATGCTAGTATGACAACAAAGATATGAGTACATACCATAGTAATTACTTTATAAGAAGAGATTAATATATGTAGATCTAGGGCGCCAATATTTAGTTAGAATTTTCAAAGAGCTTAGGGACAAGATCTTCACCCAATTTTTTTTCCTCTAAATTGATAAAATTCTCATGATTTCTAAAAAAGAAATGATCAATTCTTTGGATTGGGATCAAGTTATAATTTCCCTGGGATATTTTTTTCTTTATACCAGGTTTGACTATCAACTTAATCTTTTGCACCAATCGGGTTTAAATACCAAAAAACAGGGTGCTTGTTTTAGATTTTTATAAAGGAGGTGGTCTTATATGAGTGATGATGTCCAAAATTTAAAATGATTGCTATCCTTGATGGATATGATTGGAGTTTCAAACAGCATGCTTGATTAACCATATAACAATTGAATTAAATCAGATACTATATTGGAAGATTTTGATCCTTATTTCAATTATTAAATTCTGCTTTGACGCCATATAAACTTTTAAACTCAATTATTTCCATTGTTGACTTTTTTGTCTGATTTAGGCATTACCAACAGTCCATTTTGTGAGCTATTATCACCTAGGGTTGCTATAGATATCAATTTTTATAATTAAGGGTGATTCTAAATAAGTTCTCTGTTTGAGAGGAATTGTGTTGGTAGTGCTATTTAAATATATATATCAAACTTGAAGCAAAACTTCATGATCTTTTATTCATAATAGCTTGCTGATTAAGAGATAATAAGGGTTTTATATTGGAAGTTGGGTATGAGGTCAGGAATTCAGACAGGGAAGAGCAGCATCTACCTATTATTCATCCACAGTATGCCTCAGACCCCTGACTGGGACATTGCAGCGCCTTTGGATTAGTGCCTCTTTTGTTTCTAAAAGGGTTTAAGGTTCTATTCATCTTTTTAGATGCAGGTGAGGACTTTACAGGCTTGGCGAGGTTGGCAATGCGCGAAATTCCTGTCTTTAGCAACCTACAATCCACAAGAATACTTAATATACCTAAGACTTTGGGTGAGGTCATTCTCTCAATTGTGGCGACTTATCTATAATAGGTTAAATACCTTGCTTGTTGACTTTATGCCACAGAGTTATATTCAGGGATAGAAGATTGAACATATAGAAGGCTTGATCTTGAGTGATGCCTGTCTTGGCCAGGTGATGACTTTGCAGAGATATTCTAAATACTCATTGAACTTTAAATCTTAAATTTATTTGGGGAAGGCTGACCATGGGATGGACACTTCCTATAAATACCAACTACAAAGCACCAAGAAAACAAGGGGCACCCCTGAGGACCAAAGCTACTCTTTTTACCAGGAGGACTGCCAGTGGAAGAAAGAGGGGGAGTGACAGGGGAGGCCTGGTCCAAAACTGAACATGAATGAAGGAAAGGGTACGACAAGAGGAACCAGATGTGGGAACCAGGATGACACCAACTGGCGTTGGCAGGATGGCAGGTGGCCAAAAAACCAAGCTTAAAAGTGATCCGTTATGTGGAAGTAGGAAGCAGCTCACAGCTTCACAAAGGGCGGGGGTAATACCAGACATGCATCAAGGACAGTAGCTTGGATCATCCATAGTGATATTGAAACAAATAAGGTGTGGAGTGAAGGGTGGATAAGGGAGGTCATGGAAAAGGCGAAGATGTTCTTAGACAGGCTGAAAGTCTGTTTGCGCTCCTGGAAAAAGAGGCGCATAACATCCCAAAATATAGCCTGTGATGGCGGGCAATCTTCCAAGCATTGGACTAATGCTCATATCGACCTCACACAATGCATGAAGTTTGAGAGGATTGAACGCTCAGCAGTCCAGTACACCTTTCTCAAGTACCTCCACATGTGGCCGCGAATCTGGGGTTGTAACATAGGATGGTGTGTGTACCGCCAAATGTCCTTCAGGATTTCCAGAGAATATGGGATGTCCAGCTTATCAAGGTAGTCCACACGGGCAATTTGTAGGGGACATTGGAGTACCAGGTTGTCAAAATGACTTGCCCACAGACTTCTTTTTTGAAACGAGGAGTAGGGCAACCCCTCAGGCGGTGTGTCCACTGATGCTGATTCTCCACTTGGCGCCCACATGGAGAGGAGAATATGTTTGAAGTGGGGAGGCGACCCATATGGGCCTGCAGCAGAGGGATGAGAGGCTAGATAGTTAAGAAGAGAATGGGGGTGGATAGGATAGCGAGGCCAAGAGACATAGAGAATAGTTGGAGCAGGCTGCATGGGACCAGTGTTGGGCTGGGAGTGTGGGGTTGGTGACTGCAGCGATCCAGGTGCTAAGTATTTTGGCGGCATGAGCCTCAAAGTTGATCAGGCCCATATCACCACTATGGAGATGGCAAAACATGACATCCAGATGCACTGGAGGAGGTTGGCCTAACCAAAGCCACCCTTGTAGGAGGGCGTATAAAGAGGTGAATAAAGAGGAAAAAAGGCGATAGCATGGGCCACAAACCATACTTTTGACAGGAGCATGGAGTTGGCAAGCACAACCTGCCTATGAGGGTAGTCTGGTGAGCTCTGAGGGAGATGATGCGCTTTGTGACATTGTCAAGGATGTGGTGCTCCATTACTGATGAGGTGAATCCTCCCACATCCAGCCACACTACTAAATGGCGCACCAGACCAGCAGTGGATCTTGGCATGAAAGGGAGTATAAGAGGGATAGTATGGGGTGGCTGGGGCAAGCGACCAGAGAGCAAGCTGCTGAAGCGGGCTGACTACGGGGCACTGGTGACCAGCAGGCATGGTACTGGCCAAGGAGAATGATTTTGGTTTTGGAGGTATTGAAGGCAGCATTACTGACCCTGGAGTAATCCTGGATAGTTGCCTCCAGCACACGTGCATCATGGTTGTTAGATACCACAATTACACAATTATCCACAAATGCCAGCATCCTAACAGGTGCTAGCCTTGCACATGGACTCCAGCAAGGAGGGCATTCACTTTGCGTAAAAGCGGGTCAAGGCTGAAGTTGTATAAAAGGGGGCTTAAAGGGTCCCCTTGGCGGAGACCCCTTTGAGGGTGAACAACTTCAGTGAGGAAGCTAGGGCCACACACCGCCATTGTTGCAGACTCTGTGAGCAGCTTCACCCAATTTATGAATTGGTGGGGGAGGTGGAGTTTGTGGAGGCATTCTTTGAGGTAATCTCAGTTGACCCTAGCATAGGATTTTTCTGGTCTAAGAACACAAGCGCCCCAGTGGCCGTTGATTGACTAACATTGTCTACAGTTTGGACGTTGTCTCAAATTGACCATTTGGGGATGAAACCAAATTGCTCATATGAGATTACTTCAGAAGCAACTTCCCCTAGGCGATTGGCCATAATTTTATTGAATAACTTGGTATCTGTATTATTAAGTGATATGGGGCACAAGTTTGTCAAGTCCAGCTTGCCCCCCTTCTTATAAAACATTATCATATAGGCATCCTGGCCCCTAGTGAAGAGGCGCGTTTCTAAAAGACATTTGTTCATTAAGGCAAGCATTATTGAGGAGAAATAATTAAAGTATTTTTGTAGAACTCATAAGGAATAACATCTGGAACTGGGTACTTCCTGTGCCGTGCACTGTAAATGGCATACCAGAGATCATTATGAGTAATTAATTCCATTAATTTTAGGTATCAGGAATAAGTGTGGATACATCCACCATCAAGAAACTCATCAATTTTGGCCAGCTTGACTGGTTTGGACTTATAAACTCAGAGTAAAAGTTTTAAACTTTGAATGTCCTTTAGCTGGAGAGTATGTGATGAAGTTGTTCAGCCGCCTCACCTGTGTGCAGGCCAAGCTCTGTTATGGTGCAAAGAATTTGTGGAAAAAGTAGGCAGAACATGTGTCACCCGCCATGATATTTTTAGCTTTATAATGAACACAAACGAATATTTGTGTTGCCTTACTAGCGCGTTGAGATGAGAAGACACTTCTGCCCACTTACGACCCCCAGCCAGGCTATACCCTGCAGCGGGGAATTATACTTCAGGAGGTCCACTTCTACTAGCATGCACTTAATGACAGCTGAGGCAGCCTAAGAGCGTCACAATGAGATGTGGCATGGCTGAAGGATGGTGTTCACTTTGAAGGCTGATCAGGTAGAGAGGGTCAGCACAGAACAGTGTGGTGGACTCCAGTACTAAGATTTGGTGTCCACCCAATCTGAAAGCATGTGCGACGCAATCTTGGCCAGTTGAAGTTTGCACAACTTTGGCGCCTGTGCCACAGGGTCTGACAAAGTGAAGGAAATTGACACCATCCTGTGGTCAGAGTTTTTGATTTTTGTCAGTGTAAAGTGTACAATCTGGGGTCAAAAGTACAACAAGGCAAGAATAAGGTCAATGTGGGACATAGACCTCAATTGACCGTTGTGCACATGGTGTCAGATTTGAGTAGTTGTATGGAATCCACCGATGGATGCTACAAATATTTTCTCAGAGTGAGAATCTTACTTTTTAATACTAGTATAAAATAACGCTTTGTTAAAGTTTTTATGTTTTTTATTGTTTTAAGCGGGGCAAAACCAAGAAAAGGTCCTTTTTTCAATACTTGTTTTTCCTATTTAAACTAATTTGGATTTTAAAACCATGGGTACCTGAGGCAAAAGAATATAAAGCTGAGTTATCTAGACTAGGAAATATGAGCTTTCAGCCTATCAGATTGAGGATAGTATTTTGAGGCAAAACTGACCCTTGTGGTAACAATTTGATGAATTGTATCCAATCACCAGTGAGTAAAATCTTTTCACCTCAGCGGTGGCCAGACTCATGTGGTAATGATTGGTTAATTCATACCCAATCATTGACGGGTAAAATCTTCTCACCTCAGGAGGGTTCAGATCTGAGTGGTAATGATTGGTTAATTCGCACCCAATCATTGATGGGTAAAATCTTCTCACCTCAGCGGTGGGCAGACTCATGTGGTATTGAACACCCCAAATTTGGCCGAGAAGTTGGAGTAATCCTATTATTAGTTATTACCTTTTTAAGCCAATTTTTGTGATAAACCAAATTTGTCCAATAGTTAGGATTCCACCGAGAATCTGCCAAGGTCTTTTTGTCATTGGTACTAATATCATTTATAACCACAATATTATTTGATGATCAGGTAGGAGATGGGTCAATCATGGTAGCAGATCTGGGAGCACTAATACCTCCAACATTCTTTTTCTTAAGTTGAGAAGGAGAATGTCTGACAAGTTAACTTGAAAATAAACCCTTTGACAACTAACAGATCAGGCCAATTATCCTCACAATGCTCGAGCTAATACTCTAAGTTCTCAACTTAGAGCTTATTGCAATCACACGACTCAGGCTTATTCTATCAACATCAATTCAATCTGAATATTTTATCTAAAAGTTTGGGCTGCATACACTTGCAGATTCTGGCCGATTATTACTGCAGCAAAACTCAGCAATTGGTCCTGACTATTGGGAACAATATCAGAATCAGAAGTAAAAATCGTTTGTGATCAACATGAAAATAACGTCTATAAAGCCCATGGACAAATAAACAAACGTAACATAATCAACTTCCTGACCTAGGGAAAAATTTGTATGTCAATCCGTGTAATTGGCATGATAGCACTTGCACATGGACCACCTGAATGGGAGTACCTAGTGCTATCAAGAGAGAGGCCTGCTGACGTCCCAAATAGGGGTGCGTCATTTACTGCAACTGATGCCAAAAATTCATAGAAGATTTATTTTATCAGCAGTATATCAAAGCTCAAGTTGAGAGAATCTTAGGGCAATTTTGCACGTTCTTATGGCTATTTTTGTCCCTGAAATCCTTCCAATTATGAGAGTATTTTGCCACCAATAAAACTAGCAATAGGTCATAATAATATCAGTTCAAGGGATAAACTGAGGTGGAAAATATTCTATTAAAATTGCATGCTCAAATGTGGCCAGGAGATGCCCTAGAGGTATAAATACTGGCTCCTGGAATAATGACTGATTATCACTAGATAACTTCTAATAAAGGATATCTTATTTCATCTCTTTCCTAGTTTTCTCATCTGAATTTTTTCTTTGGAGAAGTGTTGACAAGCTGGAAGTACTGAATCCCCAGCTTGTATCAAAAACTGCCTCAGAAGAAGTTCCTGATTACGTTAAGAAAATTAAGCCCAAATTTGACCAGAAAGTTGGGGCTATTCAAATATGCCTAGTGAGTTTCCAAACAGTGAAAATACCATAAGCCACTGGCAATTTTGAAAATCATTGGTCCAAACTTTGTCCAAATTAAGCATGCAGGATTATACTTATCAAGTGGGTGATCCTCAGAATTTGGCATATGGGGACAGGACATGTTGGGTAGCAACGGTGCATGCTTGGGGATGGTATTATAATTCCCCAAGGTGGCTTTGGGATGCGGAGTTTGATGCACCCCTGCAGGGTTTACGTGTTGAAGGCCAGCGGTTGGTAGTTGGGATGGCCCAGTAGTTCAAGTGACCCACCACAAATGGATCAGATAGAATTGGGAGGGAAGTTATGGATGAGAGGAATTCCCAGTGAACCTGAGCACAGGTTGGATCATAAACATTACAAAAGCATACACTTTGTTGTCCCATTAAAAGGACACAACCAGCACATGACCATCAAGATTAGACTTTTTACAAATAAATTAAAAGCTACAGGACATGCAAATAAGCATACCACAGTGTGGAAACCAAAAAAGGGAGGGAGGAGCATGGTTGCTCATGTGTTCTTGGCACCATGTGGACAGTGGGATTATGAATTTCCAGGATGTCCACTGGTAGATTATTTTTTAAAAAACTCAGTTTTTAGCCTGGGATGGCAAGGCCTTGAGTCCATCATAATCAACGTCCCTATAATGAAGGAGACCCCTAAAGCACCTTAGGTGCAATTGGAAAGGCCCCCTTGCCCTTGCCCTTCCTTCACTTCTTTTTCAAGACAGTCCTTGGTGGCTTTACATGTGTTGGACGAAAATGAGTCATAGTTGTCTTTATGGGCAATATTGGTTTTTTAAATTTTTCGTTTTTGGATTTCAACTTCTGCTGTGTTTTTGTAATGATGTGCTCCTACGGTGCACCATTGTAGTTGAACTAAACTTGGGGAAAGGTGGGTTGAGAGAATTGGTTTCAATCAGTGCATAGTAACTTTGCGCGGGTGAATCTGACTCAAACACCTGGACGCAGGTTGACAGGCCCAATTTCCTTGGTGAGCAAATTATAAATCCACTTCAGCTGCAAATGAATTGATTTCAGCTTGGGTCTGGGCCGGCGTGATCATGGACGCTTACAAGGCTATGGCCTTGGCCACCGTTCTATGGGACTGTTTGGCCTTTTTGCGCTCTTGTGGGGACACAGGTTTTACATGAGTGTAACACCCCTGCGCACCCCATAGGAAGTCGGCATTGGTATCAATGTTAGGTTTGTAATGGGATTCAGCGCTTCTTATTGCATCTGGGAGGATCTCATGTTAAGTGATGCCCTCTCTGGAAGGGCAGGTGTGTGCCTTATGGCCAAAAGCATTATAATAGGTGCAGATAGGGGGTGCGCTATCCATTATAATGCAGAATGGGTGGAAGTCTTGCCCATCAATATTGAGAACTGCAGTGTGTGGAATTTGGAATCAAGTCTTTCATAATAACTGTGGATGGGGTGATCACCGTGATTGCTTTGCATGTGCTAAGCTCTGGCATAATCCTGAAGAGCTGCATTTTGAAAGAGTGTAATTCCCCAAAACTTCTTTAATCTGTCTGAGAGTTAATGTTCATACATTGTACGTCTCACTGTTATGGAAAAAGTCAAAAGTAACAAATAATTAGTTAGATTTAGTCCAAAAAGTGTGCTTCATTTTGACCACCCGTTGACCATTTAGGAGATAAAACACCACATGTACCTGTGCAGCTTCAGCCACTGCTTGCGCAGTTTCAAACTCAAGGTCTAACCAAACTTGGGTCATGGAATGAGGTGCTATTTACATGGTGGTAGGAAATCAATTGCGTACACTTCCACAGAACTTCTCCCAAAATGCCATCAAATTAATATACAAAAAACTTGAAGCCCATGCTCCACTGATGACAGGGGCTGGGAATGCGGAATTTTGGTGCATTGGCTGCATTTTGTCTGCCAAGCTATAATCTCTGGTGAGATACTAACTGCCACTTTTTTAGTTTTGTTCTGGCCACTGGTGTCACTGGGGCAGATCTAACTTTAGATGGTGCGAAGACCAACCCTGTGCCCTTTACAACGCCAGCCCAACCTCTACCTGACATTGGGTACACACTAATTTCCTTTTAGAGATTATCAAAGTTGCCAGTCTTTAATTGAATTGGTTGCAATAAGTGATTGCAACGAGAAAAAATTATATTCATTGAATTTTTTTTGGAATAATATGATGTCACCAGGGTGGAACAGTACATAGGATTTTAGGTCAACAGGTCATACATTTTTTTGATGAAAGGTGACCAGGGCAATGAATAACACTTATGACCTTTAAGTTGGTTAAATAAACCTTTACTGTCAATTAAGACGCACTTGGCTATGCCTTAAGGTGCTAACTTGATCTGCCAATATCAACTGAAAAGAAATTTTTTTGAGAAAAACTAAATTCCGGCAAGGAGGAGTAAAAAGTCATTGATTTTGGGAAATGGGTATATATTTTTTTATTTACTAAATTAAGCTTTTTGTAGTCCACGGTAAATTAGTGACTCCCATTTTTTTGCAAATTAGTAAGAGGATCAATGCCCAAGCCTCTTAGAAGGTTCTAAAAGTCCTGACTCCAATAAATACTTGAGCTACATAGCAGCTTGAGCTTTTTTACTTTACTCTTCCAAAAATGCACACTGAATAGGGTAAGCACCATTTGTTTCAACATTAAGCACAGCTACTTTCATCTTTCTGTATTCATATGGGAAGGTTGATAACAGATGGGCGTATATCTAAGTTGCTTATCAACATTTATTTCTTTGCTCACAAGTTATATCTTTTTTAAAAAACTTTAAACAAGAGCCACCGTTGGAGGCGCCTCTAACACAATTTAGTGGAAATTTGTGAGCACTTGAACATCTCTAATATCATCAACAGGTAATAGACATATGTAAGCAATTTTAGTTCTAGGTCCTACCATACACTGTTTGTACATCAAATTGGCTTTAATTCCAATATAGATCCAGCATACAATGTATTAAAACTCCAGAGCAAAATAAGACTGACTTTACAAATGCGTTTATTGACACTTTCTATCTCCAAGAGGCATCCATGGAAATATATAAGTAAAATCTGAAACTTATAATGAATGTGACTTTGTAGGAATTAGTTTTTTCTGGAGAATACAAATGGCATTTTTCTGTTACATCAACCACATGTAGTGGTAGCTAAACCAAAGGCTCCAGACATGATACTTAATTTGGTTGTTCTGAGCGTATGTCTTTAGTAGGAAAGTTCAGGACTTTTTACTCTCCTTGAAACCTTTGCTAGCTGATTGTTAGGGAACAAGAGTCATCAGAAAGATATGAATCCCTACGAGTAGTAACTTTAGGGTATCATATTATTGAAGGAATTGGGTCATCAAAAGTAACGTATAAGTGTAGCTATCAAATGCCACAGCTGAGGTGTCCAAGGATAGCTTACTAAACCTGAGTAGGAGCACAGAATAGGCCAACTAGATCTTGCAAACTGGGGATCAGCGGTTCTATACTATAAGTAATGGGACAAAAAGATGAGAGATCTTTATTTTAATTATGAGCTTGAATGAAATGACATTCACTGGGACCTGGTATAAATGTTGGCAAGAACGGGGATTTTTTGTGAACCTTAACAGTGAACTAAGTTACCAGGCCACCAAACTACGGTGGCAAAGTGAGTAACATAGAGACTCATCAAAGGAGAAGAATTTATCAAGATCTTTATTGTCAGAATTATATAATTTGTTCATAGGGGTATTCTTGGGGGCAATGCGTTTTGGAATAGTAGAGAAGTAGTTTAGATAGAGGAATTCTAATGGTATTATCATCACAAAGAACCTCCTTATTCTAATAGAATGACAACGTGGAGGAGAAACTAGCCCTTGGATATGGTTGCTGTAAAGTTTACTTGAGTGGGTTATTTATTAGCAAACAACCCTAGTAATCTTTTTACTGCAAAGGTTTGGTTTCCTTATGCACTTTTTCCGCGTTGTATAAAATAATAAATTATTGATCAATAATAGTATGCTGACCATTATCTGTAGTTGAGTATGAAATCTTATATCTCAGCCCAACACTCGGCCAGTATTCCTGATTAAATACTTAAGATGTCATGATTATAGGGATTTGTTCCCTTGTTCTGTCCAACCCAATCATTGCTGAGATTCTCTATTGACAGTATCTTCAGTCCAAAACAGTTGGCAGCAATCCCCAAGTGTGTCTCCTTCTTCTCTAGATCCCCGCTCAGATCTTTCTTCTTTTCTCTGAGAGTCTTCCAATTATTGCACACGCAATGATATCCTTGAGAAGGATAGCACAATGGACGCTGATGATAGTTTACTTCTTAAACTATATACTGGATGAAACGACTTAGAGCTATATATCTGTGGTATGATCTGAGTATCTGTTTTTTGTTATAGTAATCTTAGGGAATTTATAGATGGGATTCAGTCATCTAACCCTCGGTTGACACCTCTTCTATGAAATAGCAGCCATTGCCATTGAATCACCCATCTCATCTCAGCAGCGATAGTTTTCCCCATCTTGGCTAGGATTCCATTGTTGGACATCCTTGAGAACTAAATGGAAAGAGTTAGAAAATGTGTCCCTAACGTTTTCCTCTCAATCCAAGCGAACCAACCATATTTGGCTAGCGACCTTCTTAGGAATGGGACTTATTACCATTAAGGCAGGTCACACACCAACCAATCAATTTGCTAGTTGCAGGCGGCATCACTCACCTCGCAACTTGCTATTCATTCCCAATCAGTTGGTGATGAAACCTGACCAATCCAAATAGGTACACCTGATAGTTAATTAATAACAGATGCCCCTATTTTGTCAGCAACTTCACCCAATGAGATCTTAGGTATTCGTCTGGATTGATCCCTGACAAATACAACCAGTCGAATATTCTAAAATCCCCTGAATGTAGTTACTCCAAAACTCAGGCCAAACAATTTCCAATTCACTTCACCTTAGGGAATTTTCCCCTAGCGATCACTGTTAATCTAGCAGGCTGGGAATATGGGCAAAAATCAACACATCCCTCCTCTTGCCTAGATTTCCAGTGAGAAAAGGAAAGGGGCATGAGAACACTTCTTCGTACACTTGGTCAAATACTTCATTGGTTCAAGCAGAGTACACTCGTCAATACTCAACGCTGCTTGGGATGACCTTTGGCATATGGCGCTCTTCCTCTTCCTCTTCCTCCTTGCTGCCACCTTCTCAGAGCGTGGTCCCCCACAATCTACTGTCATGCCAGGCTGATCAATTTAATCATGACGATATTAGTCCCAGGATCCAGTTTTCCCCCCATCAGGGCAATAGACCCACTGTCATATTCAGGATCGTGGTCTGGCATCCTTGATTTCCTGATTTTCTCCTCATCCTAGACAGAAGACTCATGCCGTCAATGTTCATTTCATGACTTAATTAAGTATACTTATTTTTATTCGCCCTGGTTATTTCTCTCATAACCTCTTGGCTCAAGTCATTCCTAATTCTTCTTTTGGAGAGCTTATCTCATTTATTTTGAGATTAATTTCTCCGAAATTGGAGCTTAATGGATTGTAGAGTGCATTATGTTGAATTCCATATAAGTCTGACATCCCCCCTCTCATCCAGCTCATATGTTGAATTCCAAGTTGTGATACCAGCAGCTTTTGAATAGTTTATCTGATCAAGATCTCTGGCTCTTCCAGCAGATGAGTTAATACTTGGAGGAACATCTTCTAGGGTCCTTCCAGAACTCATACGCCTAGTCTGGTGCCAGCGGCTATTCCTTCCATCAGATTAACAGAAGTAGTAACTAATCCCTCTGAAACCAGGCTTGTAATCGTTTCAAACAACTCTTGGCCAATCCTTCCTCTGCTGTCAATTAAAGAGTTGGATTTTGAAACTCTCCTGGATATGGCTCCTTTCTCTGATGCACCGACCATTGTTTTAGATGCTTTATAGATTAAGCCGTTTGCTCTTGATTGCTCATTTCTTGCTGGGTTAGACCTGCTTCCTGAGGTCCTCTTCTGACTCGGACAATATTACAAACCCGCTGTTCTGGCCTACCAAGCTCACCATCAGTAACAGTATTCACTTTGAGCTCCCCTACACTGAACTCCAGACCCAATCACTGAGGCTTTGTCCCTAGCGCTAAATCCCTCTAAACTTGATACCATCCTGGATTGGGATACCACCACTTATGCTCTTCGCTTTGAGGGCCAAGTTCTTTGAAGTTGGTCCACAAAGCTTCCAGCCTCACCTGGGTTTCACCGCTCCTTCAGCTTTAGCTTCCAAGAAGCCCATAGTCGTCACTTGCAGGATGCCATTTTTCCCTGCACAACTATCTCTTTGCCAGAACTTCCCATCAGTATATTCCACTGATGGCGTTGGTAGGGGGCATGATTCAGCAACCCCCATCAAGCATACCTTGTTTGATGCCAGCTCATATGTCCAGTGTTCTTGACAAAGCCCATCATCAGGCTCTTAAGGCTAATCTTCTGGCTCCGGTACCATATTGGGATTATTAGGGGTTATTTGCTAATTGCCTCTTCTTATACTGTTGCTTTCCTCACCATCTGGGGTTTCACAATTGGCTTCATCTAACATATCAATTTCCCTTTCCCTAGTCACTTCTCGCGGGGCTCTGCATCTGCTCAAAAACGTGGTTTTGTGTAGGTCTAGCACTCACTAGCATCCAATCTCACATTGATTTCAACGGGCTTTTCATTCCTACCACAATCCGTCCTCCCTCCCCCAAGAGGCAACATAGGCAGAATTATCCCCGTATCAAGGAATCTTAATAAAAACAAAAAGTATAAAATTATGTCAGTTTTTTCTCTGTGTGGTTTATAATTTTTTTTTTTTTTATTCTTCTTTTTTCCATGAGACTTGACCATGTTTTGGTTCAGCGGTCCATCTTTTTATTCCCCCCAAAATGGGTCCTGGGTACTTAAACCTGCCAGTTTTCTATGGCTCAGAGGTCCCTTTTTGAGGTAACCCATCTAGATTGGTTAAGAGGTCCTTTTTTGGACTTGACCTAATCACCAGGACATGACCAACTTAATGGTTCATCAGTCCTTTGGGAACTCTTTTATCTTTTTTCATCAATATATTGCTTTAGATACCTAGCATAGACTTGATTCACAACTCTTCCATCCAAAAGATTCTTGATGGAGTAGGCATCAGTTGCCATCTTAGTGATAACTTCAAATGAACCCAACCAAAATACATCTAGTTTGTTTCTTCTTCTAAAACCATGCATATTGCAATAGACTACTCTTTTGCCTATTCAATATTCTGCTAAGGCAGGTCAGTTCTTATTGTTCATCAATTTCTCTTGTATCCTTTTCCTCAACGTAGTATCAAATGCTTGCAATTGCATAACAATCAGGATATTTGTCAGTCAGTTCAAGTACTGCTCGGCACTCATCCCCAACATAGGTTCCACCACCAAATATAAAATTGGTGGCAACGCGGCCTTTCTTCCATACAACAGCTCAAACGATATCTTTCCCATCACTGTATGATGACTAATATTATAGGCGAACATCACCAAACTCAGGTACATTCCCCACGCAGAAGGTCTCCCTGTGACCAGCTTCCTCAGTGTAATGGCCAGCATTCCATTCACCCTTTCTACCAGACCGTTTGTCTCCGGCCAGTAAGGTACTGACATGATACCTCTGATCCCCATAATCTCATTCAATCTTGGGATCACATGAGATGTGAAGTTTGTCCCATTATTGCTAAGCAGGACCTGCGGACATCCATACCAACATACTACTTAATCCAGGATGAACCTCGCGGTACTGGTAGCGTCTACTTTCATTAGGGCCTTCATCTCAACCCATCTCCGCAGATGGTTGATAGCAATTATTATGTACTCGACTCCCCCTGTGCTCATTGTCAGTGGTCCCATCACATTGATGGGCACCATGTGCCAGGCAAATCCAGGGTGAACCCATTGGTATCCAGTTCTATTTTTATGTGGTTTGTGCAGCTGGCACTCCACGCAACAAGCTAGATAATCCGCAACATTGTAGTTGATGGATTCCCAGTAATAGTACTGGCGAATATGATCGGTTGTTTTCCTCAGGCCTCCATGCCCAACAACCTTGTGAGCTGCTTGCATGAAAGCTGCTCTTTCCAACAGCTTTGGGTATAACAACTGCTTCCCGTTGATTGTCTTAAATACTTGGCCATTCATAGTCTCAGTGTTTTCCATCACTTTCCAAAGCGCACCTTGGATTTCTTGAGGCTCATTCCCAATTTCTTCGTCGACCATTCTCTGGAATAGCTCATCCACCTGTGGGTATACAATCTGGATCATTGGTAACTGCAATAAGACATCCACGTTCTGGTTAGAAGCCCCTGCTCAGTGGACAGTATCATAATCATAAGCCTGGAGCTTAAGTGCCCATTGGGCTAGTCGTCCTTCTGGCTCTCTCAAATTGTGAAGCCAATGCAACAAAGATTAGTCTGTCACCACTTTAAAGTGCGTTCCATGGATGTACACCTGAAACTGCTTACATGCATAAATTGACTGCAAGGCATTCATGCTCACTAACAGTGTAGTTCCTCTCAACGGCTGAGAGTGTCCAGCTCACATAAGCCACCAGATGTTAGTCCCCAAGTTTGTACACTTGGTTTAATATGGTGCAAATTGCCATCAACAAAGTATCGGTTTGAATAATAAACTCTAGTTCAAAATTTGGATATTTCAGAATCGGAAATCTATTATATACCAGCGTAGCTCATCAAAGGAGTCCTGGGCCTCTTCATTCCATTTGAATCCTTTTTTGGACCCTTCAACAGATGGAATAAGGGCTTGTCTATTTGGGTGAAGTCCTGAATAAATCTTCTATTTTATCTGACCATCCCAAAGAACACTTGGATGTCTCAGAAACTCTTTGGCACAGCCATCCATTCTATGGCTTCTACCTTCAGGGCTTGCAGCTGCAATCCACTGTAGTTGATTACAAATCCCAGATATTCCAACTCTTTCTTAAAGAAGTGGCACTTCCTCAGCTTAATCTTTAGGTTAGCCTTTGACAGTCGCTTGAATACTTCTTCCAAGTGGTGTAGGTGATCAATAAACGTCCTACTGAACACGTTTATATCGTCCAGGTATAACATTACACATGACAACTTCAGGTCGCTCATTATCGCGTTCATGGCCCTCTGGAACGTTGCTGGGCGCATTGCATAGACCTTGGGGCATCCTCGTTGGTTGATATAGCCCCTGTGCAGTAATAATCGCGCATTTTTCCTGGTCTTCTTTTGGCAAGTCGATCTGCCAATATCCTGAGATCAGATCCTTTGTGGAGAAATACTTCGCTTCTCCTAAAATGATCTAGCACATCATCAATCTTTAGTAGGGGATACAAATCCTTCTTCGTAATTTTATTCAGCTTTAGGTAGCCAATCACCACCCAGTTGGAGCCATCCTTATTCTTTATGATCAGAATTGGACTCTCCCAGGGACTTGATGACAGAACTAGAAGCCCATGATCCACTATATTGCTGATTTCATCCCTCACTACCGCTTTAGTGGCTTTCAATTGTTGGATTGGTCTCATCCTTATTGGCAAATTTCCCCCAGTGTTGACCTTGTGGATCACGTCTCTGGCGCATCCCAAATTGTGGTCATCCTAAGTGAACACTTCCAGATACTTTTCAAATAGTTCAAGCACCTCCTCTTGCTGGATTTCCATAAGATCAGCGAGTTGCTTTCAATCAACCAATATATTGATGCTTTTGGTTACCCTGGCCAGTAATCCCATCTCGTCAAGAGCCCCAAAATTGTGGAATCTCTTCTAATTCAGCAGTCAGGATCAGATAATCAAATGTGATGATCTGATTCCTCTTGATCTTCATCAGTTTTTCACTTAAATTTGCCAAGAAAACTCGAATTTCTCCATGGCCCAGCATAACTATCCCAGGAGCCTCCAATGATTCTACTCTGGACTTATTCCAGGGGCTTCTGACATCCCCATACAACAGCTCATGAATCTCCAATGTCAACATCATGTCAACTATTATCTGCGATCCTGGTGGTAAGATCCTCTCATTCTTGATCCTCAGTGGAATTCCCCAGTTCTCTAGGATTTCCGCTGGCATTTTGCGTCACTTCCTACCAACTAATTGATACCAAATCAGGACAATACCATCATTGTTTATTAGATTGATGAAGTTGTTTCTCTGATTCAGCGGAGCTTCAGCATCCTTCTGATATACCAATGATGACGTCTGACCCAATTTGGTCAACGTATTATCCTTGAAGTTACATCTAACTCCATATTTGAATAGAAACTCCATTCCAATCAGAATGTCATAGTTTATGTTGTCCAAAACTATTGCTGGCGCAGATACCACCAATGACCCAAATCATAGTGCCAAAGCGCTATACGATCCACAGGAGACGGTGGTGTTCAGCCCAGCTGTCCCATATTCCTTCTTATGTTCCAAGTCTGGCGAGATCTTCATCCTCTTTACCAGCTTGGTCAAGACAATATTAACGGGCGCTCTGCTGTTGACAATTGCCCTCACTCTTACTTGATTCACTTGTATTTCTATATATGTACACTCAGAGTATTGCAATATAGTGTTTACTGAGTGAGTAGCGGCGTTATTAGCCACTTTGTGTGTGAATAATTTGTGCCAATAAATCAGGAAAAGATTCCATTATTGCGCTGAGAAGGATCAACAAATTAGCCTCATTTGATTGGACTTCAGATAAATTCTTCAGGATTCTCAGCAGTTTGCATCTTATCCGCCAGTTGTCGGGTGTATGGCCAGGCAACTTTCTTGATTATCTCGGGGTTGATTCTCTTCACCCTGGCTCTGGTCACGGCATTTATATCCAAATTGACCACTTGATACAGCTGATCCTGCTTGTCATCTATGAACAACTCACTGATATCAATTTCCTCAGTCATAATGTCAGGAGGAAAAGGCTGCTCCGCAGCTCTAAACTGTTCCCTGTCTAGGCCACAGGCTCCTTTCCCAATTCCTTAGTGGCTGCTGACTCTTTCGCCTGGACCAAGTTGATCTTATCCTTCAGCTTATTACAGTGCACAGCGAAATGTCCTTTCCCGCCACTTTGGTAGCAGACCTTTTCCTTCTTATTCAACCGCCTGAATTCTTCAGGATTATTCCCTGGCATGGTTCAGTTGTTTGTCTCTTTATCTTCTTCGTTTCCCTTTGTGGGATTTGTATTGCGCTCTGGATTGGATTTGAAGCTTCTATTTGGGGCATCAAATGTTGCTCCCAAAATATTCAAATTATCTACCATTTGTGAGGTAATTATTCCCATCGCAAACATGGAAGACATCATGAGATGCAAACCGCAATAGGGCTGAAGGGCTGCTTGCAAGGCGATTCTGGAGTCAAAGTCATCCAATACTTTCACTCTGACCAGAATTTGCAACTCCTGGTAAAACCGATCCATGAAGCTAGCTAGAGACTCGTCTTTATGGAACTGGATTCCCATAAATTCCTGTTTGCGCTTCAACATGCGCGTCAGACTCTAAACTCTAGAGTGATGGACACCTTTGCCTCAGCATACGGCCAGCTGTCCCCCTCCAAGTGAGGTAACAATAAGTTCTGACAGTCAGTGTCTAGGCAATTCATGACCATCAACGCCTTTTGATAACCCCATAGCCATTCATGGTCATGTCAAACAGTTGGAAAAATGCTGGGGCATTATCCCGATGTAACATTGGCAATTTTGGTGTTGCCTTAAATTCCTCCAAGTTATCTCTGACAAATTCTCTCGGTTTAACCACTTGGCTAACTTGAGGAGTGACTTCAGGCATCATCTCTGAAATGGCAGCAAAAGCGGGTGACATGTTAATTGGGGTATTTGACTTCCCAAGTATCATGTGAGAAATTATTTCTTCAGCATCACTTGCCATATCTGGTTCACAAGCACATTTGTGAGCTTTAAGTTCCTCCACTTGTTTAATTAATCGCTCTATATCCACACCAAAATTTCTCAAATGAACGTGATCCTCTTCCCACTCCATTTTTGAGTATAAGCCCTCTCGAATGAGGTCCCCTTCTTTCTTCTTCAATGTAGTTATTTTCCCAAGTAACTCGTTCCTGAAGCTTGCAACATTATCTATCCCTTCCTCCACTCTGGCAACACATTCTTCCATAGCTGCAAATTCCCAGTAAACCACTGAGTTTAAGGCATTCTGGTTCATAGTGGCTAACTCAGTCCACAGTTTGCTTATCTCATCTTTGTACGACATTCTTATTATTCTTCAACTCAACTACCTCTGTAGTGAGCACCAACTTGTAAAATTTTTTTCCTGAGTGGGTTATTTATTGGCAAACAACCTTAAAAATAATACTTTTACTGCACAAGTTTGGTTTCCTCGTGCACTTCATCTGCGTTGTATAGCATAATAAATCATTGATCAATAATAGTATGACAACTATTATCCATAGTTGAGTATAAATTCTTATATCTTGGCCCAACGCTTGGCCAGTATTTCCAATTAAATACTTAAAATGTCATGATTGTAGGGATTTGTTCCCTTGTTCTGTCCAACCCAATCTTCACTGAGATTCCCTGGTGCTAGTATCTTCAGTCCAAAACAGTTGGCAGCAATCCCCAATTGTGTCTCCTTCTTCTCTAATCCCCGCTCAGATCTTTCTTCTTTTCTCTAAGAGTCTTCCAATTATTGCACACGCAATGATATCCTTGAGAAGGATAGCACAATGGACGCTGATGATAGTTTACTTCTTAAACTATATACTGGATGAAACGACTTAAAGCTATATATCTGTAATATGATTTAAGTATCTGTTTTTTATTATAGTAAATCTTAAGGAATTTATAGATGGGATTCAGTCATCTAACCCTCGGTTGACACCTCTTTGATGAAATAGCAGCCATTACATTGAATCACCCATCCTTATCTTGGCAGTGATAGTTTTCCCCATCTTGGCTAGTATTCCATCATTGGACATCCTCAAGATCTAAATGGAGAGAGTCAGAAAACGTGTCCCTAACGTTTTCCTCTCAATCCCAGTGAACCAACCATATTTGGCTAGCGACCTTCTTAGGTAATGGGACTTATTACCATTAAGGCAGGTCACACGCCAACCAATAGATTTGCTAGTTGCAGGCGGCATCACTCACCTTGCAACTTGCTATTCATTTTCAATCAGTCAGTGATGAAACCTGACCAATCCAAATTGGTACACCTGATAGTTAATTACTATTAGATGCCCCTATTTTGTCAGCAACTCCGCCCAATGAGATCTTAAGTATTCTTCCAGATCAATCCCTGATGGATACAACCAGGTATATATCCCAAAATCCCTGAATGTAGTTACTCCAAAACTTGAGCCAACCAATTTCTAATTCACTTCACCTTAGGTATTTTTCCCTAATGATCCCTGGTAATCTGAAAGTCTGGGAATATGGGCAAAAATCCCAACAGTTGCTTTAGCAGCCACAAAAGTAGGCACAGACTACTCTACTGCGCCTCATCAGAATTGGGTTGAGAGATCAGGGAAGATTTTTTGTCATTTTGAGTTATAACAACCAACAGCTGAGTTTAAACTAGCACCTAAGGGGTTCCTATATCATTGAGGCCATTAAAAGTGACCCTAGGTGTTGTCTACTTTGAAAGAACAAAAACAACATATTCTAATATGAATTTGACAAAACAAATAAAAAATAGAACTTTGGGTTATAGCTTTTTATTAGGAAAAGTAGAGCAATATGCCAACACTCTACCCTAGGAAGGGTGCTGGGATTTTAAGGGTAAATTGTAGGGAAGGGAGGCTTAGGTCAAAAAACTTTAGCCCAATTGAAGATCTTTTATTTTATGGGATTACTTGGGGATTTGATATGCCTTTTTGATAATGATAAAAAAATCTATTTGATTGGATAGCAAGTTTGTATTCATTTTGAGCATTGGAGTTTTGCTTATATATTAGCTAAGCTCGCCTGGATTAAATCCTGTGGCTTGGATTTAACACCCAATGTTAAAACTTGGGGTAATTTGTTAGGTATAAATTATACATCAGGGGTACCCCTGGTATCAAACCTTTTGATTGAGGGGCGCCTCTTTGTGATATCTCTGTTTGGTATGGAGTTTAGCCCCTGCAACAATCATATTAAGATGTTCTAAAATAAATACAAAACTGATTAATTTTTCTGTAAATAGTGTTCAACTGATACTGAAATGATAGTTGGAGTGGCTTGGAGAGTTGCATTGAGGGTTGAAAGAAGCAAACAAGGTGAGGTGCTACCCATCTCTCATCCAGGGTATGCCCTAGATAAGAAAGATGGGTAAGGGAAAGTGCAGTATGATTGGTCCCCTTTTAGCTCTAAAGGGATGCAGGGTTCTATCCAGCTTAAAAGCTGTGTCCTGAAACCTTACATCTTCAATCTGACAGCTCTTAGTTTGCCTCCTCAACGCAGCATTTCAAACATTGTATAGTGGTGTGGCGTTAAACTTTGCAATAAAAGCAGATTATTATGTTCCCTACCCTTTTCCTTTATAGAATGTACGCATGGCCAGCCTGGGGACCTTTGAGGCGAAGGAGCTCAGTTTACTTTGGTGAGGAATTTCATGCAAGGCCTCCTTAATCTCTCAAATGCACGTAAAATAGCATCTGAGTCCTATCATGTGTGATAGGGCTACAGGTCATGACTCATGGAAGAGATAACTGCAATTATGGAGTCATATAGAGGCATGCAGTTAGCAATAATAATGGTCAAGAGCTAGATTACAGCCGTTTAGAAGAGTCATAAGAAATTTACACTCTGATAAGGCATTTTTCCATAAAGGCATGCTTTTGGTTCATAAGAATTTTGATCACTTATAAACTCCTTAATCAAGGCGGTCTTGATTTGCACTCAGGTTGACAAACGCGCATATGTGAGGTCATAATACCTCTGGTTTTATTGCAAAGGCAGGATAAATGTTCTTTGCTTTCTTTCTGTCATACACCTATTACATTCTCATAAGCATCTAATAAAGATACAATACTTTCACAATGAAGTATAAGCTTCTACTTAGAATGGGTTTTATTCTAGAGCTGGAGGGGGCAGAAAAAGCAATTATAGCTGATACCGCGCTGTGGCTTGGCTCAGAGGATATCTTTTCACCGTATTTTATAAGAAGCTCTTTGACCCATTTGTCTTCTCATTATCTTAATGTTGCCTTGCAATTCATACAGTATTAGTTGAAGGCGTTGTACTGGACCTCTGCTCCATCAAAAATTTCAGGGCTGAAATCTTATCTTTGCAGCTGCTGAATCAGGCTCCAAGATAGGTACAATTTTGTTCCAACTAATTTAGCCAGTTATAAGCAGCACTGGTACTTACATGTATTATCCTACTACTCATCCAACGATTCAAAGTAAGTTTGTGATTAATAGGACTCCCATTGAGGAGGACACCACATTATCAGGCTATCTCCTCCATCTGCTTATGTAAAGGTTCGATCTTACCTAATAACTTGCTTATCAAAAAATTTTCAGCACCATCAGAGATAGAGGTTATAGATCTAAGGGCCCTGGTATCCCTTTGTGGGCCCCGTGGCCCTTCTGCTCCAACAGAGCCTCCTGTCTCCCTAGGCCCTTTTGGTACATGAGGCTTTTAAAGCCTTCAGGCCCTTAAGCTCCTGTTACCAAAGATAGTTTCTGGCATTATCATTTCAATTCTTTAATAACCATCCTCACCTGGAGAAAGCTTTGCACCAAATCTTAATCGAGAGTTTGATTTGACCATACACTTAGAGGAGGTTTGTTGCATGTATTCATATACATCAGTCATGGCATGTAGAAGAATGTTAGTTAATTATCTGGTAGCCTATAATCACAGAGTCTAGTAGGACGATTTGGGTTGAGAGTTGTTAATGAGGATCCAATTATTTTATGGTTAGATCAAGATTATTTCAGACAAACACAGAAGGGCTCATAAAAATTGACAAGAAAGTACACGAGTTTTTTCATTAATATCAACTGATGTATCACCTCCATATGGAGCTTTACTACTAACTGGAGTGTAAGTTCTGAAGAGCAGCCTCTATGCCTGGACAGGAAGTAGTTCCTCATAGAACCAATGGGAGGCCTAAGAGGGGTGCTGTATTTCTCAATAACATGGTAATCTAGCCCATGTATTTAATGAGTGGTGGTTTCCAGACTACCCTTTTAAGTTTACTCCCCTTCTAGTCTTTCTTACTACCAAAATTTTTGGTGGAAAAGATTTGTGGGATGTACAATGAAGTGGTGGAAGCAAGAGGCCATTGTCATTTTGTAGGGTTCCCATTTAAGTGCATATTTATCAGAAACAAGGTTCAGGTCTGGATAAGGTGTAAAATAACTTTTGGAACGCCAAAGAGTCAATATCAGCAAATTTATCTTTGTAAGCAATTTTAAGACTTTCAACTTAGACAATGGTGCGACAAGCCCATTTTCTTTAGGTTTGAGCTATAAACTCATTTAATTTGAACTAGATTGGCCCTACCATCTCTGACAATGGCACGCCCTGCCATTCCCATTAAACTTTTATTCAGCTAACTAACCACAATTACTCTGATTTTTTTTGGCAAATAATATGATAGTGGCGATCCAAATAAAGGTCAGGTTAATTCATCCTTGCATGCTCAGCTCCAAATTATCAAAAATATGCAGTATGTCAATCCTTGGATTGAACTGTAACGAGAAAAGTTTGCCCTAATGCACACCCCCAATTATTTGCAGATAAATCTATAAGGCATCAGGGCCCAAAAGGTTTTGCTGCCAGTCTATTCTTTTATTTTTCTCTTTATATAAATACCTTAAATTTAATTTTCCTATAAAAGTAGTTTAAATAACCTTAAGCAACCAAGTTTTCTGGGTTGTAATTTTACTGGCACATAATAGCACTTCCTCTTGCACAATAAAAATTTTCTGAATTTGGATGTTTATTGGCATTATGGTTGTATTTTTAGGTTTTTATTCATGAAGAATGGCAACTCATTCTTAGTTTCATAAGCAACCCGCGACATAATATATGACCTTTTGTTGCATTTTTGCAATTTTCTACATTTGGGACTCCACTAGTGTGCCAAGTAAAACAGTATGAAGACTGCTGGCCCTTGCTCTTTCGCCTTTATCGTCACATCTTTCACTACAAGTCCACAGGCAACTCCTCAATCCAGATGGACATCAACTTCACCTTGGAAGATTAACCCCTCTAAGTGTGACCTGGTGGTTCTCTTCCCCTTCCTGGGCGGCCTGACCCCTTGCTTCTCCACCCTCTTGGTTAATCCCCAAAGTCCATCGCTGGATCCACTGACTGGGAAAATCCCTGTGGGGTATTCAGTAAACCTATGTTCGAGTTGGTAGCGCTGACCAAACCTAGGTGCATTAACCCAGCACCTTTTCAGGGACCTTTTAACCCACTCTTAAATGTCAAGTGTCACTAAAACTCTTAAAACACAGATAAAAGTAGGTAAAAGAAGGTATTAAACTAGAATAAAAATCCAACCCCTAAATAGGGTGTCCAAAATATGAATATTTTGATCATACTTATGTATAATTATCATGAGGAATATAATATGTAACAGAGGTGTGGAGGTTATGAACTTCTTGAGGCTGCGTCAGTGGCAGTTGGTTTACAAAGGCTATATCATATGGCATTCGTCAGCTTATGAGTAATCAATTGCATTCATTAAAATATGAATTTTAAAAACATTGGCGAGGTAGCATCCTGATGTGGAGCATATAACCTTAAGTGATTTGCTTTACTCCTGATCACCTCCTAAAGTAGTCTCAGATTGACAATTAATCAACCTGTCTATTTAAAGCTTTTTGGTTCATTAATTAAGCAATGGTTCAATTCTCATAAAGGTAATCCAATTTGGTTAATTTATAGTGTATTAAGTTAATATCTCTTATTTCAAAAACTCGCCATTAAATTGGTGTACCAACTAGTAAAATATAAAATAAACAACATTAAATAAATTAGAATCAATTTAGATTTTCAGATAACCTCTCAACCTTGTAAGCATATATAGTACAAAATCAAAGCATTTGAGGCTATAGACATGGGTGAGCAAGTTCTAATCTTTGACTCTACCCCGAGGTTAATGCTGAGTTTAATCCTTTGCTAAGGCTAACATCAACTAGGAATGAAATTCCAATACCCATAATCTTACCCTTCTCCTTTTTTAATTAGGGGATGAGTTAGTTTTAGCATATGAGCAGAACTCAAAAACACTTGAATCGTAGGGTGGTTTTTAGTGGTTGCTTTGTTGACTTTATTGAGTTTTTACACCATTACCAAGGTTGCCTTAAGGACAAGAAAAATATATAAATACTTTAGATTTATCTTTGTACGTATGCGGTTTATTTACCCCTAATCAGAATATAAATTTTGTATAGGTCACAAGGAATTCGTGTTGTTTCTTATAGATCTCACCCTATCTGCCCCAGACCATCAGTAATGTGCTCTGGTGACCAATCTTTGTCTGTTGACTCAGATGCCAGTTTAAAAAGTGGCTTTAAATCCTTTGATGTTTTTATTGTCCGCGGTACAACAGGCACAGAGTGACACAATCCATACAATCAGGGGAAATGTCTCTCTTACTGACACTAGCGCAGTATATGTCTTGTGTTTACCTCAACCAAGCTGGTTATGTTTTGTGAAGTTTCAGATAAAAGGAATCTGTCTACTTTCAGTCAAACTGAAATTTATTATGGGAAACACAAGGTGTTCCTTGTTGAACTCTTAATAAGAGCGGCTGGTATTTTTAAGTGTATAAAAGTAACCCAAGTTCTAGATCTGATTTTGGGTTTAATGCCTTCTTGTTGAGCGTTTCTTCATCTCCAATGACTTGATATGATGTGAGACGCCTTATCTCACTTTATATGCATAATTTCTGCTTTTATGACCATTTTACCGCGGTTTCAATTTTTGTTTCCAGTAATTCTTGGGGTAGTATGGTGGCGTCATCAATAGGTATATAGCATCCAGGAGTATAACGTTTTAGCTCATGAGAACACAAACCTATGTGAAAAGTTTCCTCTCATTGATACGTTATCCACAACAGAATCACTGGGCTTTATCACTGCAACACCCTTCATCATATATTTACTACCTGACTTCCCTTCTGGGCTTCTGCTTTAAAAAACATTATCAATATGAAGAAACCAATTGTATTTTGCTTACTCTGTGTATGATTTGCTTCTCATTTAACAGTTGATTTGATCAATATACACTAGATGTTGTTTCCATATATTAAACAAGAAGATAAGGCTTTGATGTTACTTTTAAAAGACATGCCCATAAAATTATATTATGATATGCTAAATCATTACTTTACATATACTCTATACACAGAAAACTTAACGGAACTTTATGGCCTTGTGTGGAATATGGGCATCTGAACAGCAATACCATACATGACCCTTCCTCCTGCCCCTGGAGAATTTAGTAAGCCAAGTAACTGCAAATTTTATATAATTTATAAACTTGACTTTGTAAACGCGTCCAATTAGATAAGTAGCAGAAGGCCAGTAGTGGCTCAAAGAGATCCTCAGAAAGAAGAGGTAAATTCCGTTTTAAAGTAATGCCTTTAGTCTCAAAAATGCACCTATGACTTTTTCAACATATAATTGATGATGTCCTGGGCGTTCTTCAGTTTATCTATTCTGTGGAATATATTGAATCCATTACAGTACATTCACTAATCATGAGAAGCATGAAAAGGACTTGAAGCTGTTTTTGACTGCCCATTAGAAAGCGGATTAATATGTTAAGCAAACCAAAATTCAATTCTTTATAAAGGAAGATATTTACATGGGTAACTTGATTTTTAAAATGGGTATGAAATAACTCCCTGCAAAAATTGAAGCTATTATTTCATGGACCACTCCCACAGATCAAAAAACAACTTCAAATCTTCTTATGTACCATTATCTTTATCAAGATTTTTTACTGCGTTATCTCATTTGACAGAAACTCTTTATTTCTGATGGAAAAACGGATCATTAAGTTGAACAGAAGCTTATTAAAAAGCGTTTAAATTTCATCAAGAAGGTATTTTCCTCTCCCAACTCAAGCATGCTGAGCATTCAAGAACTTTATTGTGGCATATGATTTTATTATGGCAGCCATGGGGGTACGTTGATTCAGGACCATGATGATGTAAAGCACCCTAGCATTTTTTCTTACAAGTTCTCCACGAAGATTTTATGCGCAATCTATGATATGGGTGTTGCATCAGTGGCATAGTCGCTCATCCATTGGCAGTATCTTCTCCAAGGGATGCAACAAGAAGTTTTTTCAGAATGGACCACTAATCCCTCATATATTTTAAGGAGCCCTCATATGGCCCATTAGTAGGCCTGAACCTATCATGATCTCTTCATTTTCAACTTTAAGTACAAGCTTGTTAAGGGGACCTGAATGTTCTTCCTAATATGTTGAGTCTCACCCCACTCCTTAAGCCCACCAATAAGGAGTTCATAAGAACTAAACATTGTCATCCCTCCTCTTAAATCTTAACTTTTGGCCTCCTCATGGTCTCTGTCGCAGACTGGTCTTCTGAGGACCCTTAATCTTCTGTATATTGGCTGACCAAATAGCTTGTGTAGAAAGGCTGGAATTTATCTGATAATATGCAATCTTGCCTAAAAAGCACACTCACTATACTTAGAATGATGGGAGGATTCTGTTAAGAAACAGAGTTTGGGCGTCTTTGCTTCGCTACAAGGTTTAAGAGCACCATGGCCCTCCCATGGTGGGTCATCTGGGAATCAAGGAATGTATTGACCTCCTGAAGTGGTCATTTTATTGGCTGGTATGAAAAACAATATTTACCTACCTGGGTGATGAACAGCATTACTTGGTTCAAGAAAAGATCAGACAGGTTGGGTAAGAATGGTCTGCTACATCCTTTCTTAACAAGATGAAGGACCTTGGCGTTTATATATGTTATTTACATCATAAAACCTACTCCTTCCTTTAAGATTAACGTAGTAATGGTTTTATTGAATAAAATTATTAAGTTCTCACATTTATCTCCTATCATTTACAATTCTTCATTATATTCTACTAAGCTTTTTGTTATTCATGTCTTCACTATGTTTGGCCTACCATTAGAAGTAATTAACCAGGGTCCTCTGCCAAAGCCCAATTCTTGAGCGCGCAGTTATCCAAGTATAGAACCAAGCCATCTCATTCTATCACCTATCATTAACAGCCTGATGGGTATATGTTGGGATTTTTGCCCATATTCCCAGCCTGCTAGATTACTAGGAATCTCTAAAAGATAATTTCCTAAGGTGAGGTGAATTGGAAGTTGGTTGACCCTGATTTCTGAGTAACTATGTTTGGGGGAGTTTAAGATATTCGCCTGGTCATATCCATTGAGGATTAACCAGGACGAATGCTTAAGATCTCGTCAGGCGGAGTTGCCACTGAAATAGGGGCATCAGATAGTGATTAACTATCTTGTGTACCAATTGGGATTAGTCAGGTTTCTACACTGCCTGATTGGGAATGTAAGTAGTAAATTTTGAGCTAAGTGATGCCGCTTACTTTTAGTGAATCTATCAGTTTGTTTGTGACCTACCTTAATGGGTAACAAGTCCCATTACCTAAGCAGGTCGCTAGCCAAATATGGTTGTTTGCTTGGATCGATAGGAAAACATTAGGGACACATTTTCCAACTCTTTCCATTTTAAGTCTCTAGGATGTCCAATGACATATCCTAGACAGGATGGGGAAGACCATCGCTGCTGAGATGAGGATGGGTGATTTAATGACAACGGCTGCCAATTCATTGAAGAGGTGTCAACTGAGGGTTAGATGGCCGAATCCCCACTATAGATTCCCTAGAATTCACTTATAATAAAAACAAGTAAAACGAGTCATATAGTAAAAACAAGTTATATACTTAACAGTTCTATAATCTTTATCCATTATATAATTTAAGTAGTAAACTTTATCAGCTTTCAATTGTTCTATTATTCTCAAGGATATTGTTGCTGTGTGCAATAATTGGGAGACACTTTAAGGAAAAGAGTAAAGGTCTGAGCGGGGATCTAGAGAATAAGGAGAAACAATAGGGGATTGCTGCTGACTGTGTATCAACTGGAGAAACTGTCACCAGGGAATTTCAGCAAAGATTGGGTTGGACAGAACAAGGGAACAAATTCCTATAATCATGACATCTTAAGTATTTAATCAGGAATACTGGCAGAGTGTTGGGCTGAGATATAAGAATTCATACTCAACTACAGATAATGGTCAGCATACTATTATTAACCATAATATCAAATACTATACAACGCAGAAAAATTGCACAAGAACCAAACCTGTGCAAGTAAATATTTTATAGGGGTTATTTGCTGATAATAACCAGATCCAGTAATTTTTACAAATTGATGCTCACTACAGGGGTGCATTTGAGTAGAAGAACTTGGAAGGATGCTTTATAAATACGAGTTACAAAACTATGGATGGAGTTAGCCATCATAAATCAGAACGCCCTTAACACAACGGGTCATTGAGAATTTGCAGCCTTGTAAGAACGAGTTGCCAAGATGGAGGAATGGATCAATAATGTCGTGAGTTTTGGAATGAGTTACTTTGAAAAGCAACTTTGTTAAAGAAGAAAGAAAGGGATTAAATTTGTGATGTCTTAGATCTGAAAACGGAGTGGGAAGCAGATCGCATTCATTTGAGAAATTTCAGCGCTGATATTGAGCAACTGATCAAGCAAGTTGAGTAGCCAAAATCTCCCAAATGCGATTTTGAGCCATTTGCAGAAAGCGTTGCTAAAGAAAGAAGTCCTAATATGATAATTGGGAAGTTGAATACCCCAAGAAACATGCCGCCCACTTTTGCTGCCATTTTGGAGATGACGCCTGAAGTCACTCCCCAAGTGAGCCAAATGGCCAAACCTAGAGAATCAGCAGAGATAACTCAGAAAAATTTAAGGCAACGCCATAATTGCTAATGTTTCATTGGGATAACGCCAAGCATTTTGTGACTGTTTTATATGACCATGAATGGCTATGGGGATCATCAAAAGGCGTTGATGGTCATGAATTGCCTAGACAACAACTGTCAGAACTTAGTGTGGCCTCACCTGGAGGGGGACATCTGGTCATATGCGGAGGCCAAGGCAGCCATCATGAAGGAATTTGGGAGTCCAATGTGCATGTCAAAGTGCAAACAGGAGTTTATGGAAATCCAGTTCCATAAAGACGAGTCTCTAGCTAGCTTCGCAGATTGGTTCTACCAGGGTTGCAGATCCTGGTTGGAGCGAAGGTACTGGATGACTTCAGTGCCAGAATCGCATTAAAAGTGGCCCTTCAGCCCTATTGCAATTTTCATCACATGATGTCTTCCATGTTTGCGATGGGAATAATTAATCACAAATGGTAGATAATTTGAAGATTTTGGGAGCAACATTTGATGCCCCAAATAGAAGCTTCAAATCCAATCTAGAGCGCAATACAAATCCCACAAAGGGAAATGAAGAAGATAAAGAGACAAACAACTGAACCATGCCAGGGAATAATCCTGAAGAATTCAGGCGGTTGAATAAGAAGGAAAAGGTCTGCTACCAAAGTGGTGGAAAAGGACATTTCGCTGTGCACTGCAAGAAGCCAAATAATCAAAATCAACGTTGTTCAAGAGAAAGAGTCTGCTGCCATCAAGGAAATAGGAAAAAGACCCACGGCCTAGACGGGGAACAGTCTAGAGCTGCAGAGAAGCCTGTTTCTCCCAATATCATGATCGAGGAATTGATATCAGTGATCTGTTCATGGACAAAGATGTACAGGATCAACTGTATCAAGTGGTCAATTTGGACATAAACGCAGTGACCAGTCCGGGGCAAAGGGAATTGACCTTAAGTTAATCAAGGAAGTTGCCTGGCCGTACACCCAACAACTGGTGGACAAGATTGGAGCTGCTGAGAACCCTGATGAATTGTCTGAATTCTGATTAGATGCGACTAACCTATCAATCCCCCCGTGCAATAAAGGAATTGTTTCCTGATTTATTATTAAAAATCATCACACCTTCAATTTGGCTAATAATGCCACTATATACTCAGCGAACTATATCTTACAATACTCTGAGTGTACATATATAGAAATACAAGTGAATCAATTATGGGTGAGGGCAATTGTTGACAGTGGAGTACCCATTAACATTGTCTTGATCAAGCTGGCAAAGAAGGTGAAGATCTCGCCTGAATTGGAACACAAGGAGGAGTATGGGACAGCTGGGCCAAATACCACCAGCTCATGTGGAGCATATAGCACTTTGCCACTACGATTTGGGTCCTTGGTGGTATCTGCACCAGCAATAGTTTTAGCCAACCAAAACTATGACATTCTGATTGGGATGGAATTTCTATGCAAGTATGGAGTTAGATGTAACTTCAAGGATAATACGTTGACCATATTGGATCAGAAGTTATCATTGGTATATCAGAAGGATGGAGAAGCTCCGCTGAATAGTAGAACAACTTCATCAAGTTAATATACAATGACAGCATATGATCCAATTCATTATCAATTATTTAGTCAGAAGTGATGATAAATGCCGATGGAAATCCTAGAGAACCAGGAATTCCACTGAGGATAAAGAATGAGAAGACTATACTTCCAGGATCCCAGATGATAGTCAGCACATAATTGACATTGGAGATACCTGAGTTGTTGTATTGTGAGGTTGGAAGCCCCTGGAAAAAGTCCAGAGTAGAGTCTTGGGTGGCTCCTGGGATATTAATGCTGGGCCATAGAGAAATTCGATTTCTCATGACAAATTTAAGTGAAAAACCAATGAAGATCAGAAAAATCAGATCATCGCGATTGTTCATATAATCCTGACAGCTGAATTGAGGAGATTCCATGATTTTGGGACTCTCAATGAGATGGGATTACTGGCCAGGGTAACCAAAAGCATCAACCTATTGGTTGATCAAGAGCAACTCGCTGATCTTATGGAAGGCCAGCAAGAGGAGGTGCTCAAATTGTTCATAAAAGTATTTATAAGTATTCACTTAGGATGCTCACAATTTGGGATGCGCCAGAGATTCTATCCACAAGGTCAACACAGGGGAAAATTTGCCAATCAGACTGAGACCAATTCAATGGTAAAAGTTGCCGAAGTGGTTTTGGAAGATGAAATCAGCAAACTAGTGAAGCATGGTCTTCTAGTTCCGTCATCGAGTCCCTGGGCGAGTCTGATTCTAATCATGAAGAAAAAGGATGGCTCCAATCGGGTGGTGATCAACTACCAAAAGCTTAATAAGATTAAGAAGAAGGATTTGTATCCCCTACTAAAGATTGATGATGTGCTAGATCATTTTAGGAGAAGCGAAGTATTTCTCCACAATGGATCTGATCTCAGGATATTGGCAGATCGACTTGCCAAAAGAAGACCAGGAAAAATGCGTGATTATTACTGCGCAGGGGCAATACCAACCAACGAGGATGCCCCAGGGTCTATGCAATGCGCCTGCAACATTCCAGAGGGCCATGGATGCTATACTGAGCGACTTGAAGTTGTCATGCATCCTGGTATACTTGGATGATATCAATGTGTTCAGTAGAACGTTTACTGATCATCTACACCACTTGGAAGAAGTATCCAAGAGAGACTGTCCATCGCTAACCTGAAGATTAAGCCAAGGAAGTATCACTTATTCAAAAAAAGAATATCTGGGATTCATGATCAACTCTAGTGGATTGCAGCCGCAAGCCCAGAAGATAGAAGCCATAGAATGGATGGCTGTGCCAAAGAGTGTCTGAGACATCCAAGTGTTCTTTGGGATGGTTGGATACTACAGAAGATTTAATTGGGACTTTGCCTGAATAGCAGAGCCCTTATTCCATCTGTTGAAGGATCCAAAAAAGGATTCGTATGGAATGAGGAAGCTCAAGAATCCTTTGATGAGCTACGCTGGTACCTAATAGATTCTATGATATTGAAATATCCAAATTTCAATTGAGAGTTTATTATACAAAATGATTCTTAGTTGATGGCAACTGGTGCCATACTAGGCCAAGTAGATGAACTTGGGGACGAACATCCAGTGGCATATGTGAGCTGGACACTTTCAACCCCTTAGCGGAACTACAACATAATTGAGTGTGAATGACTTGTGGGCATTTACGCCTGTATGCAGTTTTATGTGTACTTTTACAGAATTCACTTTAAAGTGGTGACAGACCACTCTTCGTTGCATTGGCTACATAATTTGAGAGAACTAGAAGGATGACTGGATCAATGGGCACTTAAGCTACAGGCTTGCAACTATGAGATTGTCCACCAAGTGGGGGCTTCTCACCAGAATTCAGAAGGCTTATCACGGTTACCAATGGTCCAGATGGTATACCCGCAGGCAGATGAGTTATTCCAGAGAATGGTCAATTAAGAAATTGGGAATGAGCCCCAAGAAATCCAAGGTCCGCTTTAAAATGTGATGGAAAACACTGAGACCATGGATGGACAAGTGTTTAAGACAATTAATGGGAAGCGGTTTACTATTCCTGAAGCCATTGAAAGAGCAGCTATTGTTAAAGCCACTCATAAGGTTGTCAGGCATGGAGGCCTGAGAAAAACGACTGATCATATTTGCCAGTACTACTGGGAGTCAATCAACTATGATGTCATTGACTATCTAGCTTGTTGCATGGAGTTCCAGCTGCATAAGCCACATAAGAATACAACTGGATACCAACTGGTCCACCCTGGATTTTCCTGGCATACGGTGTCCATCAATGTGATGGGACCACTGACAATGAGCACAGGGGGAGTCAAGTATATAATAGTTGCTATCAACAATTTGAGGAGATGGGTCGAGATGAAGGCCCCAGTGAAAGTAGATGCTATCAGCACCACAAAGTTCACCCTGGATCAAGCAGTATATTGGCATGGATGCCCGCAGGTCCTGCTTAGTAATAATGAGACAAACTTCACATCTCAAGTGATCCTGCAACTGAATGGGATAATGGGAATCAGAAGAGTTGTCTCTGTAACTTAACAGCTGGAAACAAACAGACTGGTAGAAAGAGTGAATGGAACGCTGGCTGCAACGCTGAGGAAGCTGGTTGCAGGAAGAACTTCCACGTGGGGAACGTACCTGAGTTTGATGACGTTTTCCTACAATATCAGTCATCATATGGTGACAGAAAAAAGCCGTTTGAGTTGCTATATGGGAGGAAGGCCGCGTTGCCACCAATTTTATATTATTTGGTGGAACCAACATCGGGGATGAACGCCAAACAGCACTTGAACTGACTGATGAATATCCTGATTGAACTGAAATCACAAGCATTTGATACTACACTGAAGAAAAGGATACAAGGGAAATGGATAGATGATAAGAACTGACCGGCCTTAGCAAAATATTGAATAGGAGAAAGAGTTGCCTTTTGAAATATGCATGGTTTCAGAAGAAGAAACAAACTAGATGTATTGTGGTTGGGTCCATTTGAAGTTATCACTAAGATGGCGACTGACGCCTACTCCATCAAGAATCTCTTGGATGAAAGAGTTGTAAATCGAGTCCATGCTAAGTATTTGAAGCAATGGATTGATAAAAAAATGAGTTCCCAAAAAGAATAATGAACCATTCATGTTGGTCATGTCCTGATGATTAGGTCAAGTCAAAAAAGTACCTCTGAACCAATCTAGATGATTAAGTCCGAAAAAAGGACCTCTGAACCATATAAAACTGACAGGTTTAAGAATACCTAGGACCAGTTTTAGAAAAATAAAGAAAAATGTAATGCTGAACTGAAACAAGATCAAGTCTTATGAGAAAAATAAAAAATTGATAAAAGATATTATAAATTATTATAAACACATAGAAAAAACCAATATCTTCATAATTTTTATTTTTATTATTGATTATCCTTGATATGGGGAAGATCCCACCTATGTCACCTGTCAGGAAGATGAAATGACTGAATGATATGCTACTTATATTGGTGGATTAGAGGGGGATTGAGATGAGTCTCAAGATTTTTATGAAATAGGGAATACGAATTATATTCATTTGAAATGAGGACATTTGGCAAAATGAGAGTATTTATGCCGAGATTTGATACGAATGAGAATAACTTGAAAAGGGAAGATGAATAGAAGATTACCAAGCCAAGGATGCATCCAGCTGGGGAACCAAGGTATAAAGGGTCTTATGGAAGATTAAAGGAGAGGGTCTTTTTAGAAGGGATGAAAGACTGCAGATAACTCTGTGATTCATATTATATAAAGGATGAAATTAGGGGCGATAGCTCCAAACATATTTTATTTAGTTTTATTATAAGTCAACGATCCTCATATTGTCCTATTTGGTTTCTCAGTGGCTCATACCCTGTGCAAAACCAACTCGGCAGCATTAAGCCCACACGCTGAGAATTAACACTAATGCTCACTACAGGGGGCCATTGTTCAGCTGTTTTTAAAAAGCTGTGAAAACAATGATGAGCCCTCATTCATTATGTCACCATTCTATCAGAGGTATCCTCTTGCACCTACAAGCAGTGGAGCTGCAGTTGCACAAGGAGAGGGAATATCATCGGGAGATGCAAAATCAATATGTGACACTGCAACGGGAATTACAGGATGGGCGATGTAGATGTCATTTGATTAAAGCAGAGCAGGTGATCAATGAACAATTGGCGGAGTATGCTGGAGCTGGGGGGAACAGTGCAGTCAGTGGCAATTTTGGGGATAAACGCTATGACTCCACTAACAAATATCCTTTAAGCGATGGAATGTATACCCCGCGAGACTCTACTTCCTTTGAGTTCATCATGCCAGATTTGAGCTTGTATAGCTGGCGAACCAATACACCTGGTCCTTGCTGCAGAAGTGTGAAGCAAGGCGAAGCTGTGCAAATTGAGAACTTACCTCCTTTTAGTCATGATGGAAACCTACACAGGTATTTTAAGCGATTCAAATTTGCCGTGGAAGGAGTTTCTGATTGATGGAAGGTGAAACTATTGCAATCTGCTCTTGATGTAGACAGCAACGATCAAGTTACTTGCTACCTCCCAAACAGCTCGGCATCCTATGAAGAAATTAAGGCGATTGTTTTTTAGCTGTTTGGGGGTGCAGACCAAGATGGTCCAATGGAAAGCCAATTTTCTGACTATACAATTTAACCAAGATGAAACCCTGTCAGATTTTGCTGAACGTTTCTTGGCATAAGCACATGTACTAATTGGAACCAACCTTTTATCTGCTGAGGACATGGGTATTGTGATGACAGCAGCCATCAAACCATATTACGAACTATCTAATGCTATGTCTCACTTGTTTTAATGAAGAGGCAGGACTTATTCAGCTTGTAAATACTTTATGCCGACTCTCTGCCACAAACAGTGCCCCTAATATAGCCCAGCAACCCTCTGTTATCCCTGCACCAGAGACTTCAGAGTATGAACTACAGCGGCTATGCTATCATTTCCAGAATATATTCGTTCATCATACAGATCTGCGAATCCTTTCCAACCTAGATATGATCTGGCGGCTCATTCCCAACCTTAGAAACATACCATTAATCATTGCACTGGTCCTTCGGCTGCAGGATATATATGCAAACCCTTCATTTTTTAGTACTAGACAAACCCTTCATTTAATACTTGCTTCCAATGAAATCAGAGGGGGCATTATGTGGCAAACTGCCCTAATAAAACACAATTGTCTGCATTACTGACCAAGGAGACCCTGCAGGGAAAAGCATGAGCGGAGTAGAGATGGGACGCTCTACCTCCGCTAGATCTAATCCACTTGTCCCTAACAAATCCCTCGCTCCTAATTGGGAAGAATCCAAAACTCAATTGGATGAATTACTATACCAACAGCTTCCTTCGGGAATCTCTGCTTCTGGGTCCAAATGTATAGATTCACCCTTAAACTCTGTGTTTCGCCAGGAAGCACTGAAGCCATATGCGTGGCAGATCTTGGAACAAACTGGCACAAGTATCAAGGATCCGTCAATGGCTGCTACTTCTTTGGTAGAAGTCCACAATGCTATTCTAGCGGGAAAAATCATCAATGAGTACTCACAGGTCAGCAAGAGCATCTCCTCTTTCCTAAGTAACAGTAAGCTCTTGGATGTACATGCAATAAACACTGATGGTTCCTCTTACTCAGAATGTACTTATTGGGACATTTTCGTTCAAAATACAAAAATATGGGCTATCATCAATACTGGAGCCCATGTGAACATAGTCTCTACCTGGTTGGTGGCTAAGCTCATGCTCAAACTGGATATGGATCATTGAGTAGTATATGGAACTGCGGGGACACATAGCACTGTATCTGAAGGTGCATATAGTGCATTATCCTTACAATTTGGGTCCATCCAGGCTTCTGCCCCAGCAGTGGTTCTGCCAAACAACAATTATGATATATTAATTGGTGCAGCATTTATAAGGAAATTTGGTGTTGTGATAGACATAGCGGAGGAAAATCTTTATATTTTAGGACAACAGATTCCTGTTATTTTACCTCATGTGGAATCCCAATGGACTCATTCCGTTATAGTCAAATTAACCTAGCCTACAGTGACAGAGTAATCCCCATGCGCTATCGATGACTGAAGCAATGTACTAGGGTCCTTCCCAACCAGATCTATGAATACAAAGGGATTTCGCTTCAGGCTAGCGATTGGAGTATACCATCTGGACACAAATGCATAGTAGGGACTGAGCTCAAAACTGATGTCCCAAAAGGGCTTTATGGTGAAATCATGGCTCCTTACCAACACTCTCAGCTTGAGCCACATATGGCTCCAGGGTTTCTGCTACCTGGAAATGGAGAAATGAAAGTGCTGCGAGAAAATTTACAAAAAGAGACCATAACAATCCGGTGGCACCAAGTGGTGGCTTATTTACACTTTTTCCCCTATAGAAGAAGTCCGTTGTATGCATGATTTTGGCTCTTGGGAGGATCTCAGACTTCCAACAAGCTCTCCAATCAGCGTATTGACCATGGTTCTGCGGGAAGCACTTACTGGATTATCAACAGAACAGGCTATGGCGTTATATGAAAAGTATCAGGATATTTTCGCATCTGATGATCATGATCTGGGGTGCGCTCAAGGGGTGTTACATCAGATAGATACCGGGGATCACCCTCTCATTTGTTCGCGACCTACTAGATGTTCTAAAGCAGCGGAGGAAGTTGTTTCCAATGAGGTGGATAAACTTATATTGCAAGGAATGTTAGAGCCATCAAATAGTCTGTGAGCATCACCTGTGCTCATAGTAAAGAAAAAAAGATGGCTCAAATTGGATGGTTATCAACTATCACAAACTCGATAAAGTAACAAAGAAGGATTCCTACCCTCTTCCATGGATTGACGATGCATTAGATCAATTAGGAGGAGTGTACTAATTCTCAGTCATGGATCTGATCTCGGGGTACTGGCATATTGAATTGCCCTCAGTGGAACAGGAAAAATGTGCTATCATCACGTTGAAAGGACTATTCCAACCTACTCGCATGCCACAAGGGTTGTGCAATGCCCCAGCTATATTCCAGCGTGCCATGGATACAATTCTAGGTGATTTAAAGTTGTCCTGCATTTTAGTCTATCTTGATGATATCAACATGTCCTTGCAGACGTTTACTGAACACCTTAGCCATTTTGAACAAGTGTTCTGACGCCTCGCTGCTGCTAATATCAAAATCAAGCCTCGAAAGTGCCATTTCTTTAAAGAGTAATTGGAATACCTTGGGTTCATCATGGATTCAAATGGGCTTAAACCACAGCCAGCTAAAGTGGAAGCGATAAGCAAGATGACACGCCCAGGTAGAAAGCGGGACATTCAAGTGTTTCTGGGGATGGTTGGGTATTACTGCTGATTCATTCCCAATTTCAGTTGCATCAGGGCCCCACTTTTTGAGTTGCTGACTAAAATCGCTTCATAAGATTGAATGGAACAATGCCAGAACGCTTTTGATGTATTGCGCACCGCGTTATCAAGAGCACCCATATTGCAATATCCCAACTTCAACAAAAAGTTTATAGTGCAAACGGATAATCTCTCCACTATAGGGGCAGTAATATCTCAGAAGGATGATGATGGCGTGGAGCATCCTGTCGCCTTCTGTACTCGAAGTATGAGCTGTCATGAATGGAACTACACTGTTACTGAGCGAGAATGTTTAGCGGTAATTTATGCTTATAAACATTTTTGTGTATACCTGCACGGGGTACAATTCCAAATCATAATGGACCATGCTTCCTTGAGTTGGTTGCAGAATCTGCGTGAGCCAGAAGGGCGACTCACACGTTGGGCATTAAAGCTCCAAGCATATGATTTTGAGATTGTACACCGCCCTGGAGCTAAACACCAAAATGCGGATTGTCTCTCTGGGCTGCCAACAATTGCAATCACAGCGGATCTAGCTGACATAATAGATGAGAAGATGGTGGTAAATAAATACCAGGATGAGCCGCCGCATCTAATCAAGGTACTAGACGGACTTAGGGCGGATATCTTTCTACGTGAGGGAGAACTATATATGCGGATTGGCAACCAGACGTTAAGTTTCCCTAAGCCTTCAGCCCGACCTGCAATAATTATGGATGCTGATCGGGCTGTAGGCCACAGAGGATTGCAGAAAACCCTGGAGATGTTGCGAACCTCAATACTACTGGGAGAGCATGCATTATGACATACTGGAAACAATTAGTTGTCATCAGTGTCAAGTGGAAAAACCATTCCATAAGAAAACCACATATCAGCTGGTCAAACCCTGGTTTGCCTGGCACACCGTTTCTATTGATGTAGTAGGACCTCTGCCAACTAGTACCAATCAGTCCAAGTATATTATCATCATCATAGATCATCTGACTCGATGGGTGGAGGCCAGAGCCATCAACGATTTGGGCGCTGTCACTACTGCCAAATTCATCATGGAGTGTGTTGTACAGCGGCACTGCTGCCCGCAATTCATTTTAACAGATAACAGAACCAATTTCACTTCGCACATTCTGCCAAAGTTGAATGAGCTGATGGTGATCCATGGGGGTTTTGACCACCCCATATCATCCAGAATCTAATGGAATGGTGGAGCGGGTTAATGGAACTTTGGTGAACATCCTCCATAAATTGGTAAATGATTGACCCTCGGAATGGAGCGCCCTCCTACCCACGGCTGTATTTGCATATAATATTAGCTATCATTTGTCTACTGGTAAGAGCCTTTTCCAACTGCTGTATGGTCGACATCCAGATCTGCTTGCCTTGCTATATTCGTGTGTAGAGGACATTGGTGGTGTGAATTCTCAGCTATATCTAAAGCAACTCACGGATACATCGATCAAGTTGCAAACAGAAGCCTACTCCACCAGTTTGGCTAAAAAAAATTTGTGACCAGGCGGCCAACCAGAAGCATCAAAGTGGACTTCCATTGTTTGCTGTGGGGGATTATGTTTTATTCCACGACCAGCATGGATTAGGACAGAAAAAGAAAGCTCTCCAACATTTGGGTTGGCCCATTTGAGATTATCAAAAAGACTGGCATGGATGTCTACACAATTAAGGGACCCACTGGAGGTCAGATTATCAACTGAGTCCATGCGAAGTTCCTTTGAGCATATAAACAGTAAGAGCCTATCATCCAGTCAAAGGGGGTAATGTTGGGAAGTTGATATGACAGGACAATATACTACCCATATCAGCAGATCAGAGGGGGATCAAGATGATTCATGAGATTTACAAAATAGGGAATACAAACCATATTTGAGTGAAATGAGGACATTTGGAAAAATGAGAGTATTTATGCTGAGATTCAATAAACAAGAGTAATTTGAAAAGGGAAGACGAATAGAAGATTACCAAGCTGAGGATGCATCCAGTAGAGGAACTGAGGTATAAAGGGTCTTATGGAATATTAAAATCGAGGGTCTTTTTTAGAAGGGAAGAAAGAGCTAAGATAACTCTGCGATTCATATTAAATAAAGGTTGAAATAAGGGGCGATAGCTCCAAACATATTTTATTTAGTTTCATTATAAGTTGGCGATCCTCCTATTGTCCACTTTGATTGCTCAGTGGCTCATACCCTATGCAAAACCAACTCGGCGGAATTGAGCCCACACGCCGAGAATTAACATCGCCTCTTTGGGGAGGGAGGATGGATCGCAGTAGGAATGAATAGCCCATCAAAATCTATGTGAGATGGATGCCAGCAAGGGCTAGACCTACACGAAACCAATCTTTTGAGCAGATGCAGATCCCTGCAAAATAAATGACTAGGGGGAGGGAAATTGAGATGTCAGAAGAAGCTAATTGTGAAATCTTGGAACATGGAGGAAAGCAATAGTATAGAAAGAGACAGTTGGCAAATAACCCCAAGTAATCCTGATTTGGTACTAGAGCTGGAAGATTAGTATTGAGTGCCTGATGATGGGCTTTGTCAAGAACACCGAACATAAGGGCCAGCAGCAAACAAGGGATACTGGACGGGGGTTGCTGAATCATGCCCCATTAAAGCCATCAGCAGAAGATACCAATGGGAAGCACCAGAATTGAGATAGTCATGCAGGGAGCAAATGGCATCCTGCAAGCAACAAATATGGGCTTCTTGGAAGCTGAAGCTGAAGGAACAATGAAACCTAGGAGAGGCTGAAAGCTTCGTGGACCAACTTCAAAGAACTTTGTGGGAAAAGCGAAGAGCATAAGTGGCAATATCCCAATCTAGATGTTTTCAAGATTGGAGGGATTCAGCATAGGGATAAAGCCTTGGTGACTCAGGCCTGTATATTGTTGTAGGGGAGTTCAAAATGAATACTGTTACTGATGGTGAGCACGGTAGCCAAGATAGCAGGTTTGTAGTATTGTCTGAGTTGGAAGAGGAACTCAGGAAGCAAGTCTGACCCGGCAAGAAAAAAGCAATCAGAAGCAAAGGGCATAATTTCCGGAGCATCCACGATAATGTTTGGCGCATCTGAAAAAGGAGCCAAATCCAAGAGAGTTTGAAATCCAACTCTGGAATCGATGACAGAGGGAGAATTGGCCACAAGTTGTTCAAAATGATCACTAGCCTTGTTTCAGAAGGATTGGTTACCATTTCCAGTAATTCGACATAAGGATTAGCTGCTGGTGCCAGACTAGGCGTATGAGTCCTGGAAGGACCATAGAAGAGGTTCTGGCTTGCACCCTGACTCATCTGCTGAAGAGCTCAAGATCTTGATCAGACAAACTGTTTAGTAGGTGGTGATACCGCAACTCAGAATTCAACATATGAGCTGGATAAGAGGGGGGATGTTGGATTTATATGGAAGTCAACATTATGCATTCTACAATTTCATTAAGCTCCAATTTTGGAGAAATTAATCTCAAAATTAATGGGACAAGCTCTCCAAGAGAAGAATTAAGAATGACATGAGCCAAGAGGTTATAAGAGAAAAATAACAAGAGTGAACATGAAAAAATTCTTAATTGGGCCGTGAAACAAACATTGATGGCAAGAGTCTCCTGTCTAGGACAAGGAGAAAATCAGGAAATCAAGGATGCTGGACCAAGAATCCTGAATATGACAGCAGGTCATATGCCATGATGGGGGAAACCAGATCCTGGGAATAATATTGTCACAAGTAATTTGACCAGCCTGGCACAACAGTAGATTGTGGGGACCATGCTCTGAGTAGGCAGTAGCGAGAAGGAAGAGGAAGAGAGCTGCATGCCGAAGGTCAGCATGAGCAGTGTTGAGTATTGATGGTCATACTCTGCTTGAGCCAATGAAGTATTTGACCAAGTGTCCGAAGTAGAGTTCTCATGCCCCAGTCCTTTTTTCACTGAAAATCTAGGTAAGAGGGGGGATGCCTTGGGATTTTTGCCCATATTCCCAGCCTGCTAGATTACCAGAAATTGCTAGGGGATAGTTCTCTAAGGCAAGGTGAATTGGAAATTTGTTGACCCTGATTTTGGAGTAACTACATTCAGGGGATTTTAGGATATTTGCCTGGTTGTGTCCATTGGGTATTGATCCAAAAAAATGCTTAAGATCTCGTCAGGCAGAGTTTCTGACAAATAGGGGCATCTGATAGTGATTAACTATCAGGTGTACCAAATGGGATCGGTCAGTTTTCATCACTTATGATTGGAAATGTAAGTAGTAAGTTTTGAGCCAAGTGATGCTGCCTGCAACTAGTGAATCGATCAGTTGGTTCATGACCTGCCTTAATGGGTAACAAGTCCTATTACCTAAGCAGGTCGCTAGCCAAATATGGTTGGTTCGCTTGGATTGAGATGAAAATGTTAGGGAAACGTTTTCCAACTCTTTCATTTTAGATCTCGAGGATGTCCAATGATGAAATCCTATCCAGGATGGAGAAGACCATCGCTGCTAAGATGAGGATGGGTGATTCAATGGCAACGGCTGCCATTTCATTAGAGAGGTGTCAACTGAGACGTAGATGACCGAATCCCCACTATAAATTCCCTAGAATTCACTTATAATAAAATAACAAGTATAACAAGTCATATAGTAAAAACAAGTTATATAATTAACAGTTCTATAGTCTTCATCCAGTATATATTTTAAGTAGTAAACTTTATCAGTTTTCAATTGTTCTATTCTTCTCAAGGATATTATTGATGTGTGCGATAATTGGGAGACAATTTAAGGAAAAGAGTAAATATCTGAGCGGGGATCTAGAGAAGAAGGAGAAACAATAGGGGATTGCTGCTGACTGTGTGTCAAACTGGAGAAACTGTCACCAGGGAATCTCAGAGAAGATTGGGTTGGACAGTACAAGGGAATGAATCCTTTTATAAAATCATCTCAAGTATTTCAAGCGGAAATACTAGCTGAGCTTTGGGCCAAGATCTAAGAATTCCATTTAACTACGGATAATAGTCTTTGTACTAATATCAACCAATAATATTAAATACTATACAATGCGGACAGATTGCTTAAGAACTGAACCTGTGCAAGTAAAAAGTTTATAGGGGCCATTTGCCAATAATAACCAGACCCTTAAATTTTTACAGTATATAAAATTCATTCAGATCCTGGAGCAGTATTTTGCTACTATGCATCCACTACACATGACTCTTGGGCTGATGATCTACCTTTGGTGCATCCTCTTATAAACGCGCTACTCACTCTTCCACTTGCTCATCCCCATATGAGGCACCTTTAGGAGTAATCCCTCCTTCTAAATTGACCCTCTCATTTGCTCAGAAATGTTTTCTGCTGAAACTCTCTTACTGAAAGTTTGTGACCCTCAGAATCTGGTTTGCAATAATTATCCAAGGCTATTAATGTCTACAAAAAGCTTGCAGATAGCAAATGACTTTCTGCCCACAATTTAAGGAAGGATCATCTATCAAGCTGGATACTCACCTTTTGAGAATGAAAGTCCCTTCAAAAAAATTTGTAAGTGAGCATTTGGGTCCTAATGTGGTGGAGAAGTATCTTGGGATTGGGCCTTTCCATTAGTTTCTACCTCCAAACATTGGAAGATATATTTCTGTTATACAATTCCCAGATTTTCCTTTTCAAGGAAAAAAAGTTTTCCAATTCAAAGCCAGTATTATGAAAGACTTCTAGAAGGTTGAGGTTGAAGCCATCCTGGCTATGAAAAACCCTGTCATTTTTTTCATTATTTGTTTTCTTGTTATAGGTTTCCCTCATTGAAAATGGCTGAGTGCAAGAATTGTGTCAACTTTAAGGAGCCGGTAGAAATTTTCTCATGTCCCACCCCAAGGCAACCCATACCTCCCATATTATTGTAGCCATTATCAATATCAAACTGCCTATATCACAAAAAATTAAGTGCTTTCACAGATTCCTGGCGGTGGAGCACCTCATGTTTAAAAAGATAAGGATAGTGTAAGTACTTGGTAGAAACCCCTATGTATGAACAGAGAAGAGTTCCCCACGGGACCAAGAAAGGTCCTAAGATGGCTTCTGTGCCCCTAACTAACAAGGGCAATTTGCACAATTAGCAGATGAGCAGTGGGTCTCAACCTACCATTTTAAAAATATTCTTACATAATAATCCTTCATACTATCAAGGATTAGCGAAAAGGGTTAAAGGCTGTGCAAGAAGGTTGTGAAAACCAGAGGGCATCGCCAATTTTCATGTTGTCTTCCCCTTTAAGCCATATTCATCAAAAAGCAATGTTTAAGTATGGATAAGGTCTAAAAAACAAATTTTGAATGCCAAAAGTTCTTTTGAAGCAAATTTGGGCTTTGTAAACAATTTAAACCTTCCAATCTGATTTATGTTGTGGCATTTCCATCTCCTTTAGGGTTGTATGTTGCAAACTCATGACTTTGAACTGGGATTTGCCCTACCACCTTGCCTATGGGCGCGCCCCGCTAGTCCGCATTTTTTGTAAAAGATTTATGGAAACGATACAAATAAATATTAGAGTAATCTTTGCTTGATTATTTAGTTATGATCTACCAAAATCTGGTAGTGTGTTAATCCTAAGATTGCGCTGCATAAGGGATTGGCTGGCCTTAATGAACTCCCCTTTTATTCTCAATTAGGTTTGTAATGTAGCAGACCCCAACAAGTTCTTCTGTCAGTCTATTATTTTCTTTTTCCCTTTTCTAAACACAAAACTTAATTTTAAATTTGTGATTGAGTATCTGTGTTAATCATTAGCAGTTATGTTATTAGGGTTTGGAATGGCTGATACATAGTGGCAAATCACCCATATATAAGTTACTGTAGCTGCTTGCACCTTTGGCATTCTAGTTGTTATTCTATGTTATAACATATCCAGAATGGAAACACAGCATCATTTTTATCAACATAAATTATGCTATGGAGGAGGTGTTGGAGAGCTGGATTTATGAAAAGTCAAAGGCAGGGTTCAATTTTGTGGTTAACTTACTAGCAGACAGGATAGATAAGCCATAAAGTCTTCACATGTAGTAGAGTAAATCATAGGTGTGTAAGTGACTGGAACGGCCTTTAGTCAAATAATCGCATTCAATAGTTGCTAGATGATAACAATAGAATTGTCAGGCTGAAGATAGTACTGCTAAAATCTGATACAATCAGGTAAAATCAGGGTAAAATCAAAGGTGTTATAGAAGTCTAAGCTCTCAGGCTGTACCAAGGGTAAATAAATTGGGATTTGATAATTCATATAGTTATACTCCCCACCCCATTGATGGGAAATATTTATTGGTTGAATTGTCTCTTATTGTGTAAAGAACGTTCAACTATAACAACTTTGGTCCCCCTTTAATGATCACCAATATTGGCTAAACTGCTATATTGGTGCTTACGATATAACTTTTGGATAACCCAAAGGTTTTTTGTTTAAAGATCCTAGCTTCCTTTAGAATGGCTTTTTATAGCGGAATGGCTCTTAGAAAATGTTGGTGTCACTTTTGCGTTCAGAAGTGTCCACAAAAGCAACAAGTGGGGTCATGACCTTTAAAAGATTAGTCATGAAACTACAAAGGAATGTAAAAACGAGCTACTCAAATATAGGATAGAATTTGTAACACTTTTGAGTCAACTTTTTAACAATTATAGGGTAATTGGGGCCCTGTGACGTAGAGAGCGCCTTAGTCTTCCCCTGATCGGTATTTTGCCTTTTCATCCAATATTAGGGCCAAGCAGTGGGCATTCTTATCTGTCAACATCCAGACTTTAAAGTCCTCATTGTCCTGAAACTTTATGTTTTAAGGCTCTGGTCTTTGGGATACAGTTTCACTCAGATTGTCAATTGGTGGACCATATCAGGCATTTCCTTCTATAGATTACTTAATCCATATAATTCTTTCCCTCTTGTGAGAATCAACTAATTAGGCGGCAGATTAATTATTTATTCAAGACCTCATTCTGGAGGATGGTTTTTGAATCACTCACCACTTCAATACTTGACATGCTGTTTGTTTCAAATGCCATTACAAGATCTTATAGAGCTCTTCTAACATTCCTATGGACATACAAAAAGTTTGTCATGCAGAATATTCCCTTGTTAATTGTAAAATTATTGTGCGCAACATTAGTAGAGTCTCACAAAATTTCATCCCTCATTTTTATCAAATTTCCTTTGATCTTGGATATCTGCAGCCTCCTCATATGCTGCGGTGTATCTAAATATCATTATGAAAATAATGGGGTGATAGAGTTGTTGCGGTATTGTGCTTGTTTAATTCAGACTAGAAAAGATGGATGGGGGTCCCAGCTGAAGATATTTGGATTAAGTTGAGGGCTTTAGACTTTACTTGATTCTAGAGTTCAATTTGATTAAAGAAAGATGAGAGTCACAGATTAGGAGATCTGGAAATAGGGTGAGGGCTTCAGGCATGTACTTAATTGCAGAGTTGCCGTAAAAAGATTTAGATGCCAGCGGGATTGGCGTTGTTTAATTTGATAAAGCCCTTATGAAACTTCAGGGTGTGATGGTCATTTCTTAACCTAGGGAATGACTAGCTTACATAAAGTGTTGCTTCCATTTGTATAGTGCTACAACTTTGGAAAGGAGCTCATTGGCATAATCTTGTGTTAGCCTACTCAGGAAGCATTTATGACTAAAAACACAGAAATTCTCTAAAAGTTCTAATTAACTTGTAAGAGAACATCCCTCACGGCAAAATAAGTGGCGTCCATCTTCACAATGAAAGGATGATCATGATGGGGATGGACCAAGACAGTATTGTTGCAATTCTGCTCATTATGAAGATCTATTCCTATAATCTTGGTATTTAATGTTTTCATGATAGGGTAGCTAAGGACAATAGTTTCTCCGAAGCATACTAAAATGGATGGGTTAAAAAGGTCCTGCAGTGAGCAGACAGCGGGGAGAGCTGGGAATCCTAATTGTAGGGGCTGGTAACTTGATATAAGCTTGAAAATAGGTGACGAGGGACCTATTGTATTAAACTGGGGAAGTTGATGGCCGGAGAGGAACTTGCTGTACAGAGGCTCTAGAAATAAATAAAACTTAAAACAAATTGGAGATAAAAACGTAACTTTATTTAAGAAAAGATGTGGATATTTATAGGCGAGGGTTTCATCCTAATCCTTTCAGGATAGCAACGTCCTCCACCTGAAAGATCTTCAGCATCCTGATGTTGATCAAGTGGGGAGCTGACGGCAGGCTTCTTTTTAACAAATTGATTAGGGAATGGAAAATAAGGCTCCATTAGAGGAAAATTTGGAGAGGTATCAGAAGTAGGGAAAGTTGAATTTTATTGATTGGGAGCAGGTCGAATCCCAACAAATGTTATTATGTATGTATATATGCTTTAATCAAGGCAAGGGGACCAGGGGACCCTTCTTTCTGGCATATATAATAATAGTATCAAAATAATAAGAAAGCTTTCTAAAGCAAAAAAACCATACTTCAACTAGGCCGAAGTAGCTACAACCCTACTTTGATGTAGCCATGGGCGTCTGCTGACCGAGGACTCAATAAGTAAAAAACCCTACATTTAACCGCTCTAAAGCAAAGAGGAAGTGGGTGGCATTATCCGGGGTACATATGTGTGAGACTTCATATCTCATTAACAAAAGAACCAAAAATCACCAAACTTAGCATATATACTTTATATATTTTTTAGGTATGGTCTAATGCTTTTTTTAGAAAATATATAATTTTATTAATAAAAGCTATATATAAGATTGAAAAACATATTACTTTAAAATTAATTTTCTATTTTTTCTGAGCGCTTTGGTATAACTCATCTAGAAAAATGCTAGGTTAATAGTTTTGATGAGTGGTTAATAATTTTTGGTTAATTTATCTTTCAATTGGTTTTGGATGAGTGATTGGTTGTTTCTGGTTGATTTGATGGTCTCAATGATTTAAGGTAAATAGTTGATTATTTAAGAAATTCAATAGCTCAAATAGCTTTTGGGAACACCTAGTGCTAAAAAAATAGCTTTGCTGAAATGTATAAGTTTTTGATTGATTCAATTGAGCTCATTTCTTAAACTTATAGATGGCCATCTACCAATAAAAACTAATCATTTAAGATCATCTGTAAAAACTAAAACTACAAGAAACGCTAGGAGAATGGATTTATTATCAAATATTGGATAAAAATCTCTGTATAAAAATCATTGTGTGTATGCATTTATATATGGGACACATCTCATAGACAAATGTCAATTTTACTAAATTTAGCACATTTTAAGATACTTTTTTGTCAACTGTAAAAAGCTATTTTTCAAAAATATTTATATTAACAACAATTATATAAATATTTTTAAATGATTTAAGATGTTAACGGTAAAAAGGTGGTTAGCCTGGCAGGTAAAACTGCTTCCACCCTAGTGCAGGTTCCGAGTTCAAAACCTGTACTGGCTAGAAATATTCTTGGTGTGGTATATTTGTCACAAGGTCGACCAACCTCAAATGTTAAGATGTTAACGGTAAATGTTTATTGTATTAGCTGAACGTTTTGGTATTATATTAATACAATTTAAAAAGTTCATATATTTTAAATAAGTGGCTTGTGGTTTTTGAATGTTTTATAAGTCAAAAAGTTGGTTTTGGATGAGTGGTTAATGGATTGGTTGATTTGATAGGAAATTGGTTTTAACTAAATGGTTGATAGTTTAGTTATTTTGATTTTTTCAATTTGTTTTGGGTGAGTGTTTTAAAGTTTTTAATTGATTTAATAGTTTAATTGTTTTGTCTAGATGTTTGATGATTTAGATGATTTTATAGTTTTAATTGATTATGGATAAGTAGTAGGTAGTTAGATAATTCATGTGGTTTAATGGTTTATGAACCTATTTGGTGGCCATCTAGTAATAAAAAAACTAAAATAATTGATTAGAATCATCTGTTAATTACAAACCTATGCAAAGATGAGTTACTTGGATGCTACCTTATATTCCTTTATTCTAACCTTCCAGAGGTGTAGAAGTCTTCACATTGCAATCCTGTTGTCTAATGAAGAAAGAACCTCTTGCACAAAAGACATATTTTTTAGTGTTGCACACTATAAAAGGCATTTATCACAACCACTTACCTATCTGTACATCATCTGGACCAAGGAAAATTATTTAATTGATGCTGCAATCTTTTATACAAATAATTGAACAGAATATGTGTGATTTAGCTCAAAGTATTAAGAAGATAATATAAAACTCCAGACAGAGTGACACGCTTATTTACTATAGCGTATCATTCAAATTATGAGGAGGTTATAAATGCTTTACATCTTGTATATTGCAAGGACTCATGCCATACCAGCTTGGAAGACCTTCAAAATAATTTTTAACAAGCTCAGAGTAATCATGAAATTGCTCATTAGAGGCTATTTGCCAGCGCAAAGGCAAATTATCAGAAAACATCATGTGAATGTTTTACTATTACAAACCAGGCCAAATATGCAAAAATCTAATCTCACCTTGATGTGAAAATACCTCTGATTAGAAGACTTGAATTATAAAGAACATTCCAGATTATATCAATTCTTATGTCAAACTTCTATTCTAGAGCTCCTTTGTGTTCTATAGCAACACAACATTGAGATCTATAACATGGTATGTTTTGTTTAGATGAAACATAAAACCAATTGGATTACTATCAATCACATTGACTGTACCTTCTTAAAGTGCATAGAAGCAGATGCTTAAACGCAATGACAATCTTTAGATGTGAATTCTCCTAGAATAATTCATAGAAAAACCATTTGATGATTTTCACAGGTCTTAGGCAACTTTATAAACTGCAGAGGACTGACTCCTGATGGATCTCTGTGTATCAACACATATAGAGCCATCATTGCAGTGCTTTCATGCAAGACGCTGATGACAGGATCATTAGTACCAACACCACTATCAAACTCATTTTCACCTAGGTCCATTTTTTGCCCTACACTTCTTCAATTTCAGAGGCTTGGCTGAAGGTTAACTTAACCAACTTCATAGGGACGTAGTAAGCCTTTGACAGGCGAGGATGGCAATCATCCATCCACTAAAACATAAGAATACAGACAGCACACTGACTAGATAAGTCAGTTACATGGAATGGTACATGCCCAAGATTTCACAAGGCATTTGTATATGTTATTCACCAAGATAATGGAATAACCACAATGATATAGTGAACTCTATTCCATGCCTGACTTATAAAACGACATTATTGTGATTAAGATTTTCTCCACAACCAGTTGGATTACATAACCACTAGACTGTCAAGAGAGTGTCTGTAACTCTCTCATTTTCAGAGAGGCAGTGTGAGATACACTGCCACACCACAAGGGAACTAGTCGCTAGTAAGATTAGGAATTTGGCACCTCAGAAGGTGCCAAAGCACAGGGGACCCAGGGACAGGGTGTACAACATAGAATATTTAATAAGATCTACTAAGTTAAACACATACACTTACTTACTGACATAATGAATGATTTACTGACTGCGTGACTGACATCTGAAACCTTCAAGTCTGATAGATTCAATCTATTTGGGCGAATAGGTGAGGACTAGAGAAGAGTATAAAATGTGAAACTATCAAATCTGATAGGTTTAATCTATTTGGTCAAGTGGGTGAGAATTGGAAATTATTATCAACTAATTCACAAAAATTTTCTCAACCAAAACTAAACAAAATTTTCTGTTAGAGTTCTATGTAGATTTTCAATTAAATTAAGATAACCAAATCACTGTAACGGGAATCTCCTTATGATAATTGCATTTGAAGGTTTGTTAGCAGGGCTACTATAGCCCTCAAACAGGATAGAGCTCCAAAAATGAAATTGCAAGTCTATTAGCTACTCAGGTATCTTAGGAGGTACTTTATCTATAAAGTAGATTCCTACATTGAATATTATCAGCTTTGTTTCATCCCTATGGAGCGGCAGCACATAAATGCTACACTGTTCTAGCTCTTGGGTGCCCTTTCTGATGTCCATGGTGCCAGAATTATTTATTTTAATATGAAAATGAATTACAATTTTAAAAATTAATTTCAGATTTTAATATATTTATTAAGGGATTATGAAGATAAAATTGCATAAGCACTTTTGCTTTCTAGTCTAATATAGTATAAGAAAAGGGAACTGGGGAATTGCGCTTGGTAAGTTCTCACAGAGTCTTCAGACAGCTTGGGACTTAGGTGCTTATTTGTGAATTTTTAACCTCAAGATTCAATTCAAGACCCATTATAGACCATCCAACAGGATTCAGGGCCATCTCAAAAACTTTTTAATTAAATTTATATAGATTAGCAAAATCTACTTTTGATTCATTCACAAAACTTTTTTTTTGAAGGCAAATTTTTTTGGCATAATGTCAGTTATGCGATTCAGTTTTAAACCTAAAATTTTGAGCCAATATTTGAGGGTTGAGGCCCTCGCAACTCTCCTTTTTAAGCCTTGGTTTTTTCTAAGTAGGATACTAAGGCTATGTGGTATTCAGGTATAACTTTGACCGTCACACTCACCAGCCACAAGGGCAACAAAGAAGCTATTAGCCTGAGTGGCTCAAGACTAGTGCTGCCACAGACTTTTGGCTATATTAGTGTAAGCTCATAAATAAACTTGTGCAACGCCGGGTAGCTCTGCTATCTCTATATCAGCACAGATAATGGAACAAAACAAAATATTTTTACCCAAAAGCATTGTGAAATTAAAATATTAGAAACATATGCCTCTCTTTTATTTCTTTTCCAATTAACCAGACTGAGCCATAGCAACGCGTGGCTAGGTATAGCTAGTAGTTAATAAACAACAAAAATTTTGGTTGGACCCCAATGAGAAAGCCCATAACCAAGTAAAGATCAGTGTCAGGGTTCCTGGGTACCTCTATCTGGGGGGACCGGGTCAGCAAGTTGAGCGCATGATTCTATCATTGGTTAAGGTAAAATAAAAACCCTATATTGTTGGAGACCTCCTTAAGGAGGTATGCACACAGGTTCATTCAAGGGACCACGCAAAACGTAAAACCAATGGGAGTTTTTTTATTAGAAAGTTGACCAATAAGGGAGATTGGTATCAAGGAACCAATGTCAAAGATTGGGGGAGAATCAGTGATCTGAAGGAGTTGTACTAAGCTTAAGTGAACCAATAAGCGCACACTACTATCAGCCATGGTACTGTAACTCGAGATAGTATGAAATTGAGTTATTGATTGCAGCTAAATTCTTCTGAATTCGGCAATATAGCAAGTTGAAAGATTTTCAAAACCCTTGTCCTCAAGCAACCATAATAAATCGTCTTCCTTAATAACAAAGCTGGTGCGTTTTAACGCCCATGATGTAATGCTGGGCTGAGAATCACGCACACCCCCAGAACCAAATTTGAGCATATCTTGCCATTACCCAGCGTTGGTCCAGGGTATGATTTAAATCAAGGAGGCCTGCCAACTTAACCCTTTTGGCCTCCTCACGCCCAGCCTTGTTTCTAAACTCTGTACCCTCAATTATGTCATGTAACCATAACATTACCCTTTCGTTCTTTTGGGGCTCCATCACCCTCCAGGGGCTTTTCCAAAAAAAAGTTCTTGTGAGCAGGGGTCAGCTTCATGGCGGCGATATATTGGTTAATCTTGGGTCCTGCTGCCTCAGCGAAACGCTCGTGGCAAACCTCAACAGGTCTTGGGCATTGGCGCAGTCATGTAAATTACAAAACTGTTCTCATCTGCGTCAAATCCCTTCCAGGATACCAAATACTTAAGCCTTCATTTTACACACCGGGAGGCTACTTTTTCATCCACTTCCCACTCTGGCGCCCCATCAACGAGATAAGCTCTGGAGTCTCAAGTGGGGGCTCTCAAACAACGTCAGCTTACTTTCATGAAAGACATAAAAGAAAGAACGATGAGGTAAGATTCAATTGATATGAGGAGTGGCCCACCATTCTGACAATGCGATATAACTATCCTCTTCATTCCCAGTTTTTTGCATGGCTGCTTTATTAGAATATTTCTAAAATCAAGCATCACGAGATTCCCAACCTTGCACAAAGGACCTGACCATCTCTTAACATTAGCTTTCTCCTTATAAGCCTGCATAGCTTCATCCAGATTCGTGGTAATCCTCTGGTGTACTTTCTTAATAATCTTAGAAAAGTCCACCATTGTTTCAATTTAGATCCACAGCTAGGCTTTATGTTGAAGGAGGTGTTAAACCCATGGCTGTGAAAAATGGGGAACACCCAACCAATAAATGTTGAGCGTTGTTCTAGCTAAATTAGGCCATGGGAAGATGGGAAACCCAATCTGAATGGTCCGTAGCAGTGTAACACCCCAGAAACTGTTACAGGCTCTTGTTCACTCGTTCAGTATGACCATCTGATTGTGGGTGATAGGCAGTAGAACGGTAGGAGCGAATCTGAAGAGACTTATACAACTTTTCCTAAAATATAAAGGTAAACTGGGTAACACAATCACTTTTTATCTACTGGGGCACCTCATGAAGGGCAAACAAATGAGACTCTAAGAGCCTAGTCATCTCTGCCATGGTTACTGTGGTCATACAGGTGATAAAGTGACAAACTTTGTAAAACTGTCCATCACTACAATGATGGCATCATAGCCTTCAGATGCAGATAACTCCACAATAAAATCCACTAATAAAGGATCCCATGGCCCTTAAGCCTTTTAAACTGATACCAACAACCCCGTGAGAGGCTGGCAATTTGGCTTCATTTGGTTGCAGAACAGACACTCCTTACAATATCTGGCAACCTGCGCGGCTAATCCCTTCAAACTATAAGTGTGGCAGATCAGCTTCAGAGTCTTCGCCTTCCTGGGGTGTCCAATTGTGGTCCCATCATGATAGTCCCAGATGATTTCCAGGCGGAGTAGTCTGGTGGGAACCAATAGCTGTCCCTGAAACCACATCATCTTGTTCTTGCTGCGGTAACCCCTGGTAATGTCCTCCTGATTTAACTCGCTCTTGGTGAGGATTATAGTATAATATACTGGCAAGGGCTGTAAAAATACATTTCTTAACATACCATATTCATATGGCAGTTTCCAGAGTAGCAAGCGCTGACACGCGTGCCATGGGAGAGGGATGTTGGGACACAATATTATCTAGCAGGATCATCAAGTGAGCATTGTGTACCTCTAATTCATTAGGATCTGGAGCAGTGAAGGGTTTTGATTCAAAGCATCTACAAGCAATTCTTTTTTTCCTTTGTAAACTCATAAGAGAACACGAATTGGGCTGAGGTCTCATGCCAGCAGGTCTGCCACGGAGTCAGGACATGACATGCGCGGTAGTACAACAAGACATAGTGATTTATATCAACGCAGAGTGGTAGGGATGAGCCATGTAAATGATGACTCCAATAGGTAGGCGCCTCAACTCTGCCAACAAATCTTTGTCATAAATGGCATAGTTTAACTCTGGTAAGGACTTTTTCTGGAAAAATACTACACTGGATGCTAATTCCATCTCCACCCACTTGTAACAAGGCAGCTGCCATTGTGAAGTTGGAGGCATCAGTGCCCCCAATAAACCTTTTTCTGAATCCACATGGTGAAGAACGGACATAGACAACAGGGTGCACTTACTGCTTGAAAGGCATCCTGCAAAACGGGGGACCATTGGAACACTTTTTCTCCACTTGCCTTATACAAGGATGCTGACACCTCAAAAAATTAAGTGAATTTCTTAAGAAATGTACATGTTCCCAAAAACTCTTCAAACTCTTTAATCAAAGTTGGGGTTAGACAATCCCAATTCGCTTTCTTTTTGTCTGGAGTTATCATATGGCCTTGGTCAAACATGATGTTGCACAGGAAGGTGACCTGAGACTTGAAGAATTTACAATTACTGATTTTCAGCGCAAGGTCAGCTGCCTTTAAATGCTTTGTTAATTATCAGCAACTGGGCTCAATTCCGCTGAGTTGGTTTTGCACAGGGTATGAGCCACTGAGCAACCAAATTGGACAATAGGAGGATCGCCAACTTATTAATAACTTGATAAAATATATACAGAGCTATCGCCCCTTATTTCTACCTTTATTTCTCTAATATAAATCGCAGAATTTTCTGAATTCCCTTTTCCTCCTAAAAAGACCTCCCCTTTAATCTTACATGAGACTCTTTAAACCTTGATTCCTCAGCCAAATGCATCCTTGGCTTGGTATCTTCTATACTTATTCCCTTTTTGAATCACTCTCATTCATATCAAATATTGGCATAAATCCTCTCAATTTGCCAAATGTCATCAGTTCGCTTAATTATAATTTATGTATCCCTTTTTCATAAAACTTGAGACTTGTCTCGATCCCCCTCCAACCCGCTAATATGGGTAGCATATCATCCATTCATATTAACTTCCTGACATTACCCCCCCCTTTGACTGGATGATAGGCTCTTACTGTTTATATGCTCAAAAGGAACTTCGCATGGACTCAGTTGATAATATGACCTCCAGTGGGTCCCTTAATTGTGTAGACATCCATGCCAGTCTTTTTGATAGTCTCAAATGGGCCAACCCAAATGTTGGAGAGCTTATTTTTTCATCTGAATCCATGCTGGTCGTGGAATAAAACATAGTTTCCTACAGCAAACAATGGAAGTCTGCTCTGGAGCTTCTGGTCAGCTGCCTGGTCACAAAACTTCTTAGCCAAACTGGTGGAGTAGGCTTCCATTTGCAACTTGATCAGTGTATCCATGAGTTTCTTCATATATCGCTGAGGATTCAAGCCACCAGTGTCCTCTACACACGATTATAGCAAGGCAGGCAGAGCCGGATGTCAACCATAAAGCAGTTGAAATGGACTCTTACCAGTGGCATAATGAAGCTGATATTTTAAGCAAACACAGCAGTAGGTAGAAGGGCACTCCATTCTGAGGGCCAATCCATTACCAATTTGTGGAGTATGCTCACTAGGGTTCCATTGACTCGCTAAACCATCCCATTTGATTCTGAATGATAGGGGTGGTCAAAACCCCGCGAATTGCCATCAAATCGTTTAATTTGGCAGGATATGCAAAGTTAAGTTGGTTCCGTTGTCTTTCAGAATGAACTGCGGGCAGCTATGCCGCTGTTAACACACTCCATAATAAACTTGACAGTGGTGACCGCTCCCAAGTTGTTAATAGCCCTGGCCTCCACCCATCAGGTCATATGATCAATGACAACGATTATATACTTGGATTGATTGGCACTAGTCAGCAGAGGCCCTACTACATCAATGGAAACGGTGTGCCATGCGAACTGGAATTACACTAGTTGGTAGGTGGTTTTCTTGCAGAAAGGCTTTTCCACTTGACACTGATGGCAACAACTAACTGTTTTCAATACGTCATAATGCATGCTTTTTCAGAAGTATTGGGTTTACAAAAGTCTAGTGTCTTCCGCAACCCTCCATGTCCAACAGCCCAATGAGCATCCATAATTATTGAGGGTCTAGCTGAAGGCTTAGGAAAATTCAGCATCAAGTCTCCGATCCGCTTGTATAGCTCTTCCCCTCATACAAAGGTATTCTCCATGAGTCCATCTAACACCTTGATCACCTGCAGCAGCTCATCTTAGTATCTGTTCGCCACCATTTTTTCGTACATTATATCAGCTAGATCTGCCATGATAGCAACCATGGGCAATTGAGAAAGTCAATCCGCATTTTGATGTTTTGCTCTCAGTCAATGTAAAATCTTGATACATATGCTTGCAGCTTCAGAGCCCAACGTGCAAGCCATCCTTCCGGTTCACGAAGATTCTGTAGACAGTTCAAGGAAGCGTGATCCATCACTACTTGGAATCTTACCCCATGCAAGATATACCCAAAGCTGTTGTAAGCGTAGATCACCCCTAGACACTCCCATTCAGTTACAGTGTAGTTTCATTAGTGACAGTTCAAGCTTTGACTACAGAATGCAACAGGATGTTCCACGCCGTCATCATCCTTCTGGGATAATACTGCCTCAATAGCAGTGAGGGATTCATCCGTTTGTACAATGAGCTGTTTATCAAAGTTGGGATATTGCAAAATGGCTGCGCTTGCTAACGCAGTATGCAATACATTGAAAGCGTTCTGGCATCATTCCATCCAATTGAAAGAAGAGTTTTTCTTTAATAACTTAAAAAGTGGGGCCCCAATGCAGCTGAAAGGGAACGAACCATTGGTAGTACCCAACCATTTCCAGAAACAACTGAATGTCTCGTTTATTCCCTGGGCGAGTCATCTTGCCTATCGCTTCCACTTTAGCTGGTTGCAGTTTAAGCCCATTTGAATCCACAGCAAACTCAAGAGGTTCCAATTACTCTTTTAAGAAATGGCACTTTCGTGGCTTAATTTTGATATTAGTTGCAGCGAGGCGCTAAAACACTTGCTCCAAGTGGGCCAGGTGCTCTGTAAACATCTGCAAAAACACATTGATGTTGTCAAGGTAAACGAGAATGCAGAACAGCTTTAAATCGCCTAAAATTGTATCCATGGCACGTTGGAACATAGCCGGGGTGTTACATAACCCTTGCAGCATGCGAGTTGGCTGGAACAACCCTTTTGAGGTGATGATCGCACATTTCTCCTATTCCACTAATGGTAATTTGATCTCATAGTACCTCGAGATCAGATCCATGGCATAAAAATAGTTTGTCCCGCCCATTAGTTCTAATGCATTGTCAATCTGCAGAAGAGGGTAGGAATTCTTCTTTGTTATGTTATTGAATTTATGATATCAATAACCACCTGATATAAGCCATTCTTTTTCTTTACGATGAGCACAGGTGATGACCACAAAATGTTTGACAGCTCTAGTATTCCTTGCTTGATAAGTTTATCCACTTCGTCAAAGACAAGCTCTTCCGCTGCTTTTGAACGTCTAATAGGTTGTGAATGAATGGGAGGGTGATCCCCCATATCTATCTGATGTACCACCCTTTGAGTGCACCCCAGGTCATGATTGCTATTTGCAAAAAATCCCGATACTTTTCAAATAATGCCATAGCCTTATCTTGCTGATCCGCCAATAATCCCGTGAGCGCTTCCCACAGAACCACGGTCAGTACGCTGAATGAGGAGTGAGCTGGTAGTCCGAGATCCTCCCATGAGCTAAAATCATGAATATGACGAAATTCCTCTATAGGGATGAAGTGTAGGTAAGCCACCACTTGGTGCCGCTTGATTGTTATTGCCTTCATCTGTAGGTTTGCTTGTAGCACCTTCGCCTCCCCATTCCCAGGCAGCAGTAACCCTGGAGCCACATGTGGTTCGAGCTGCGAGCGCTGGTGAGGCGCCATAATTTCTCCATAAAGCCCCTTAAGGACATCGATTTCCAGCCCAGTCCCTACTATGCTCTGGTGACAAGATGGTAGGCTTAAAGCGCGCGTTTCTTAAAGCAGGATTCCTTTGTAGTCATATATCTGGTTGGGTAATCCTAGTCTGCCAACTTTTACATTTGACTTGAATTAAGTATAACTACCCCATCTGCTTGGTGTAACTTTCCAAGCAAAATTACATGAACCTATAAAAAAAATTGAATTCGCCCGTAGTAGTTTTGCTCTGATGTCCTCAGATTCTCCGCTGGCTGCTCCAGCGTGGGGCAGCGGTGAAACTCCCCGCCATTTTCCGTCTGGCAGGAAAACGCGCTAGGACTGAATCACCCAGTTAATCAAACCCATGGGCCAATTTGTTCTGCCCAAAGACCTAGACACCCACCTTGCTCATTCCCAAGCAGTACCACGCTGCCCCCTAGTGCTCCCCCAGAACAACATGTGCTACAGCCTAAGGGTCAAATATGGGAAGCTTTTCCTATACCACAACCAAGCCATTATTAAAATGGCACAGGCGGTGATGACACCCACCGCTTTATCAATTTCCGCCCCTACAAGGGGTATTTTGACCTTGGCTTCACCTGCGAAGCTGACGCTGCCACTGCAGCAACTGTGCCTCTGGTATTCCAGGCACCCCTCTCCCCACAACTTGGACTCAGCTCCCAGCGGACACCACTTAGGTGGTCCAGTTTGCTGGTTTGCCCACCTACCTCCACCCTGAAGTGCTCCACCAGGAGCTGATGGACAGTTTGGCAGCCTATGGCTCCAACCCCAGCTTACAATTTGTGGTCCCAAATGGGGCCACACGACTTGCTGGGCCTCAGGCATATGCCACAAAAAGCCCTGAATTTAATAAAATTGCAGTGACAATTCTGCCGCGCACCATTATTCCCTCAGCACCCGACCATCCATTTTGGGCCCATGTTGAGGGTGGGCAGATGATCTGTCCATCATGTTTCAAGTTGGACCACTCAAAATGTGAGTGCTCCTTCTCAACCTCTTCAGGTGGATCAGATGACTCATCCGCTGACTCTAATCCACTGCCCACCCTGTACAATTTCTGGCATGGGGCACAATCCTACCTCCTCCACCCCCAAAGCCAGTTGCTGCAGCTGCACCTGCAGCCACCAATCATTTTCCTCCTCACCCCAATGCCATAAATAACACCTCCAATCAAGCATCAGATTGGATCCCAGTTTGATCCCATGCTTCCTCAAATGAATTAACTGAACCTCAACTGTATGCTGATTACACAATCCAATTCAACCAAAACCCATTGGAATTATTGGCTGAAATTGACGAATCAGGTAAGTTCATTGAAACACCATCTCTGCAAATCGAGCGGTTTGTTAATGCAGAATGGGATGCCAAATACCCCCTCAACTTTATACCCCACAGCCAAACACCAATCATTTTTCAGTGATCACCAGCTTGCAGTCAAAGCAGCTGAAACACCAGATTGTCATCCCCTGCATAAAGCTGTCACTAAATCAGTAGTGATACTCAAAGAAGGAATTCCACCTCCTGTTATCCCCACAACCTTAACTCCAAAAAGCAAACCATTGGTGAACCAGTATTACAAAAATGCAAACGATGCTATCCAGAATGTGGCAACTATAGCACGGAATCAAAAAAAAACAAAAATAACCCAAACCAACATTGCCACGTTTGTTAAACTCCCAGACGCTTGAATCAAAGCTGAAAAAGATTTAACCAAATATCTCAGTGCCATTTAGCAGGCTGGCAAAGTCCATGAAATTCCAATTATTAGAGATATTGAACCACATACAACAGATGCCCCAACGCCATTACAGATGGCCGTGACATGCACCCTACTATGGGAGGAAGAAGCTGCTGCCAAGGAGGCTGCCAAAGATGAGCCCCCTGACCCCCCTCCCCTTCCGCCATGGAGGGATAAGTGGCTTCCGCTGCCCACCTGGTTGGTCAGTTTTTGAAGCGTTTCACTCAATCCGCTCATTAGGACGTTTTGTTTGAACCAAGTAGTTATGTTAGTTTTTAGTATATTTTAGTTTCAGTAATGTCTGTCCCCTGGTCAGCTTGCCTCAAATAAATAAGGATCCTAGTCTGCCAACTCAGTCACTGATAACGAACAGGAATCACTCCATCGATGTATGCTAGATTGACCTGACTGGAGTGGACTGGATCCATTGGGATTCCACCAGAGGAAAAATATACTGGAATCTGTTGGCCGAACATGGTAAGAGTTTCCTCCACCATATTTATCACAACGCCAAATTTCCTCATAAAAGCCGCGCCAATTAACATATCATAGTGGTTATTTGGCAAAACCACTGCCGGAGCGGACACCTGGACTGACCCAAATCATAGAGGCAACGTGCTATATGCTCCTTCTAACACAGTGCTGTGCATTCCCGCAGTCCCATATACTACTCGATGGTCCACATCCAGTTTCAACATAAGTTTAGCCACCAACTGAGTGGAGACTATGTTCACAGGTGCTCCTGTGTCTATGATAGCGCGGATTTTTGTGTTTTAAAATATGTCATAATAAGTACATTCTATGTAAGAAGAATCATCAGTGTTTATTACTTGTACATTTAAGGGCTTTGTGTTACTCAAAAAGGAAGAAATGCCCTTGCTGACTTGAGGATACTCTCTAGCGATTTTCTCCACTGGAATGGCTATGTTAACTCCTACTAAAGGAGCGATGTTTGGCAAAGGATCCGAGTTGCTGATGCCAGTCTGTTCCAGGATCTGCCACGCATATGGCTTCTGCATGTCTTGGCAGAACTCGGGCCAATTGGGTGAGCTTTTACTCATGGAAGCGGAAGCAGGGGTATCCAATGAAAGCTGCTGGTATAACAAATCATCTGATTGAGGTTCAATTTTTACCGAAAAGATATTTGGAAATTGTTAGGGACAAGTGAATTGGACTTAGCAGAGATAGAGCGTCCCATCTCTACTCCACTCGAGCTTTTCCCTGCTCAATTATCTTAGTTGGCATTGTGTACACTTGTGGTTAGCTTGGGAAATTGGCCGCATAATGCCCTCTTTGTCCTCACTGAAAGCAATTGTTCATAAAAGGTGTGCGTATATAGTTTGGGATGGAAGGACCAGGCCAAATATTGCCTGTAAGGTTCCAAGGTCGCAGACAAACTGGTGAAGCGTACCTGGGCTGGAAAGGGTCTATTGGCTCATATGAGGGACAAATACGTTCCAGCGGCTGATAACCCAGTCGCTGTGGCCTATACTCCACAAGGGTTGGTGTGGGGCAACAGAAACTTTTGGGCTACATTGGGGACGCTGTTTGTGGTGGAGAGATGACATAGGGCATTCATGATTTGAATAAGTCTGGTATCCCCATCCAACACATGGGACATAGCATTATATAGTACCAATATGGTTTACCAGCTGCTGTCATCACTATACCTACATCCTCAGTGGTTAAAATATTAGCTTTCAAGTAGAACGTGTGCTTCCACCAAAAACCACTCAGTGAATTCTGACAGGGTCTCATTTTGGTAAAACTGTATTGTCATAAAATTGGCTTTTTTGTTGAGACATCTTGGTAGCGCCCCCAAACAGCTGGATAACAATCGCTTGCTTGTGCATAAGGTACTGAGCTTTTGGGAAGATAGCAGGTCACTTGATCAGCTTTTCCACATCTAAAGTGGACAGCAACAATTTCACTTTTCGTCAATTGGTAGCCCCTTCCGCAGCGAATTTGAAACGTTTAAAGTAACTGTGTAGGTTCTCAGCACAACTGAAAGGAGGTAATTTTTTTATACAAACAAATTTGATTTGCTCAAGGTTCTTGCTGCGAGGGGCAGGCGAATTGTTGTTGGAGTGTTTATGGGAACGATTACTTGGTGCATTATCATACAGCTGTCTGGGTGAACTTGAACCCATTGAAAAGGAATTGGGAGAAGTGGTGTCACGCGGGGTCCACTGTACCGCCTGATGGATATTTGTTTGCTGATCCATAACATTCTTCCCAAAAGTCACAACTAACTTCCCCATTCCCCCCAGCTCTGGTATGCTCTGCGAACTGTTAGTTGATCAACTGCTCCGCGTTAACTAAATAACATTTACACCGCCCATCCTGAAATTCCTGTTGCAGCGTTTCATACTGTTGTTGCAATTCCTGGTGGACTCCCTTTCTTCGTTCAGTTGCTTTTCCACATCTTGTAATTGCACAAAAAACTTCTTTATATTCTGCAGGCGGGTTTGCTGTTGACTTGCAGTTTCCTCTTGTTGATTGGTGGCATTTATTTGGTTAACAAGGTAGGATTGTTCCCATACCAATACATCATTGGCCCATCAAAAAGTATCAAGGCGCCCTTGCATGTCTGCATACTCTCTTGTCTCACCAATAGGAAGAGGAAAGGCTCGTTGGCGCTCAGCCTGGCTAATGACTTCCAGTTGTGTAACTCAACGAATAAGCTGGAGATACTTAGGAGACGTTGACTAAAGAATAAGCGCGTTATCTGTCATTTGCTGGTATTCCATTCAATACGTAGTTTGTTTACTTCAGTTGATAGAGAGATGACTTGGGCCGCTACTTGTTGTTCCATCAGGGTCATTTTTTCCTTGAGCTGGGCAATCACAGCTTCAAGAGCTTCCGTCCATTTGGCTAGCTCCATCATAAAGCACTCAGTATTATTCCCCAAGGTTGTTATGTCCTGAATGCACTCCGCTGATAGGCCATGCTGATCCAGCAATTCCCTTATTACTCGAGGTAATTCTGAATTTACTATGGTACCAGAACATCCAATCAACGGCAGATGTCCCCAACATGATAATCCATCTGTGCCAGCGCCCCTTGTACTTCTGAAAATTAATGATCAAGGTGGTCGAGCAGAAGGTGGGTATCATGCTTCTGTGCTTGTGCGAACTGTAGTACATCACCAATTTCAATATTATGATGAGCCAGAACATGCAGTAGCTGGCGAAGCGAAGGTTGTACATAAGCGACTAAATATTGCTCAATTCTGTGGGTACTGAGGCAGTGAGCTAACCCCATAGTAGTTGTGTCTAAATAAGACATGTACAGCATGTATCAATTTTCTTGATCGCGTTTGTTATAGAATAAACTCAGGGCATTTTCCCCAGTTTCATCCTCATGTAGACAATACCCGTGCAACAGCCATTCCATAATATTTCTCAGTTGTTGAGGAGTCACATTTGTGGAGCATCCTTGTTGGTTGGTCGTCAGCTCAGGGAAATTCTCAAATTGCAAATCAATCATAACTTCATCATCCCCTGGTTCAGTAACAGTGAATAATGTAGGTTCATGGTTAAGTGCCTCCTAGGCTTCTTCAGAATACCGCGCCTGGAATCTGATCAAATTATGTCAAAATGAATGAGGACTCGTCATTGTATTTTAATTGTTCTTTTAACAAAACTACAGTTGCATAGTGGGCCCCTGTAGTGAGCACCACTGTTATAAAATTGGACGGTATCATTTGGTTCCACTGTATTGTTTGTACAGGTTGAACCCACTGAGCAACAGACAGATGATGTGGGGATTGTCAGTCCTTCGGACTCACTTGAAAGTATACCAAAAAATAGGAGCAATTTCCCCAATCAACGCTTTATTTATTTTTTGAAATACAGCGATCTTTCGCTGTCCCATTCTCTCTCTACTATTAACAACCTACTTCTCTCAATCACCCATCTCGCTTATATACAGGGGCTTCAGGCTATACTGCTCTCATAGCTTGGACTATTCTATTCAGCCAATTCTCTAATCCTCTATCGCCCTAATTGTAGGCGATTTACTTTGTATCTGTCAAATGTTGACATCGCCTTATTGCCTTATATAGAGGCAATCCGTTAAAAAACCGTTATATCCCAATATTTCCTTGTCTCAAGGCACTTGAATAATTGTAACTGATTCATTTTTGGCGGATTCTGCCCTAGCTGTCCCACGATTATCATCAAGTTATATTGGAATCGCGACATTACCCCCTCCTTGACTGGACAATAAGCTCCTGTTGTTTTTAAGGTCAGAGAAACTTTGTGTGTACTCAGTTAATGATCTGACCACTTGCAGGATCCTTGATGGTATATGCGTTGACTCCAGTTCTCATTATAACTTATAATGGACCAATCCAAATACTGGCCAGCTTATGTTTCCGCTCAAATCCATGTTGGTCATGGAAGAGAACCATATTTCCTTCCTTGAACAGCGCCAGCCTGCTATGACGTACCTGATCAGTGGCTTAATTCCTGATCCTTGGATAAGCTGAAGTAATATGCTTTGGTTTGCAGTTTGATCAGAGTGTTGTGAGGTTAGTCAAATAGCGGTGGAGCTTAAGTCCGCTGGTGTCTTCAACACATGGATAAAGTAACGCTGGAAGAGCCTGGTGTCAGCTGTATAGTTATTGGAAGGGACTCCTACCCGTGGTGGAATGGTAACTAATGTTATAGGCGAACATGGCAGTGGAAAGGAGAGAGCACCAATTGGAAGGTCAATCCGTTACTATTTTTTATAGTATGTTCATCAGAGTTACATTCACCAGCTTGACCATTACATTGGATTTGGGGTGGTATGGGGTCGCCAAAACCCCATGGATTCCCATAAGCTCATTCAGTTTGGGTAGGATGTGCGATGTTAAGTTGGTTTCGTTATCAGTGAGAATAAACTGAGGGCAGCTTTGTCACTGAATAATGCATTCCATCACGAACCTGGCCACAGTAACTGCCCCCAAGTCTTGTATTGCCCTCGCTTTGGCCCATCAGGTCAGCTGGTTGATAGCCACAAGTTGTACTTACACCAGTTGGCTCCTGTTGGCAAGGGGCCAACGACATTAAGGGAAACTGTGTGCCAAGCAAAATGTGGTTTCACTAACTGGTATGAAGTCTTATGGTGGAATTGCTTCTCCACTTGGCACTGATGGCAAGAGGAAATAGTTTTGAGCATATCGAAGCTCATACTTTCCCAATAGTACAGGGGGTGTAACAACTCCATAGTCTTACACACTCCACCATGCCTGACTACCCTGTGCACGCTCATAATGATTCTTGGTCATGCTGAGGGGCATGGAAAATTCACCGTAGAATTGCCAATCCGCTTGTACAGTTCCCCATTCTGTTGGAAGGTATTTGTTCACATCTCATTTAACACTTTGATCACTTGGGGCAGTTCATTGTCATATTTTCCGATGAGAATCTTTGTTGTACATCATGTTGCTGAGGTCTGCTGTCACCGCAACAGTCAGCAATATAACTAAACAGTCAGCGTTCTGATGCTTTACTCCTGGCCGATGGAGGATCTTGAAGTCATATGCCTACAGCATAAGAGCCCATAGAGCCAAACGGCCTTCCAGTTCTTTGAGGTTCTGCAACCAGCGTAATGATGCGTGGTCCGTTACAACTTTGAACTATACCCCATGCAGATAGACTCAGAATTGCTTATACGCATAAATCACTACTAAGCACTCCCACTCATTCACAGTATAATTACGCTCATGGCAGTTCAGGCTTTGACTACAGTATGCTAAAGGATGTTCATCTTCTTTGTCATCTTTCTGAGAAAGTATTGCCCAAACAGCTTAAAGGGATGCATCCGTATGAACAATAAACTCCCAATCAAAGTTCATATAGCTAACACTGGTGTGCTGATCAATGCCATACAAAGAGTATCAAAAGCGGATTGACATTGTTCCGTCCATTAAAACAGAGCATCCTTTCTAACAACTCAAATAGTGGCCCCGTTACAGCTAAAAATAGGGATAAAGCACCAGTAGTAACTGACCATTCCCAAAAATACCTGATTATCACATTTACTATTGGGTGTAGTCATTTTGCTGATGGCCTCCACCTTAGCTGGCTGTGGTTTCAGCCCCTTAGAGTCTACCACGAACCTCAGGTATTTCAGCTAATTTTTGAAGAAGTTACATAATTTGAGGCTTAATTTTAATATTCGCCTCAGCCAGACAGTGGAATACAACTTCTAAGTGGTCAAGATGCTCTGAAAAGGTTTGAGAGAAAACGTTATTACCTTTGAGGTATACAAAGACATGTGACGGTTTTGGGACATCAATTTAGTATTATTGGCTTGCTGAAACGTGGCTGGGGCGTTGTACAGCCCTTGAGGCATCCGCGTCAGTTGAAAAAGGCCTTTGGAGGTGATTATGGCACATTTTTCTTGTTCTGCCGCAGGTAACTTGATTTGCCAGTAACCCAATATCAATTCTATCACAGAAAAATACCGGGCTCCCCCTAACCAATCCAAAGCATCATCAATCCTTGGCAATGGGTCAATCCTTTTTATAATACTGTTAAGCTTCTGGTAGTCTATTACTACACTGTTGGTGCCATTCTTTTTTTACAATCAGAACAGGCGAAGCCCACGGACTCAAGGAAGGTTCAAGCATCCCTTGCTCCAGCAACTTGTCAATTTCATCAGTGACAACGTCTTCTGCTGCCCTTGATTGCGGATTGCCTGAGATACTATAGGAGGATGATCTCCAGTGTCTACTCAATGGACAACCCCTGAGCACACCCTAAGTCATGATCATTGACAGCAAAAATCCCCTTGTACTTATATAAAAAAGCTATTGTTTGGTCTTTTTGTTCTTCTGATAGTCCTATTAAATTACTCCACGGTACCACCATTAGTACACCAGCTGGTGTCTCAACTGGTAGAAAAAATTCATGCAACGACCCAAAATCATGAACATGAAGGACCTCGTCTATTGAAATCAGATGTAATACAATACAATTTATTGTTAGTGGATTTGAATTGGTTCTCTCTGGAGGTTTGCTAACAAAACCTTAATCTCTCCATGTCCTGGAAGTATAATCCTTGGAGCCACATGCAGCTTAAACCGCGTTTGATGATAGAGCACGATGACTTCCCCATAAAGCCCACTAGGCACTTCCACTTCTAGATCAGTGTTCACTAATACTTGATGGCCAGAAGAAAGTAAGATATGGGCCCTGCCGCTCAAAGAGGTATCTTTTGATATTTGTATATCTGCTGGGGAAGGAGCTGAGTCTTGCGCTTTAGTTGGTGATAGCGAACTGCCATCACCCCATCACTATAGGAAGAGTTGATATGGCTCATATGCACCAGGATCCTTTGGTACTCCACTTGTGGTAAAGTAAATTGGGATCCGCTGACCTAGAATGACGAGGGTCTCCTCCATCATATTAATGACATCCCCAAAATGGCACAGGAAAGCGGTTCCAATTAATAGGTCGTAGTTTTCATTTGGCAGCACAATCAACAGGGCTACAACAACAATGGACACAAAGCGCAGAGGTAGCACACTGTAAGCCCCCTCGGAGACTGTGCTTACTGCTCCAGCAGTTCCTTAAACCATTCAATGGTCCAAATCAGGTATTAACGTCAACTTTGCCAAAAATTTAGTGGAAACTATGTTGACTGGAGCACCAGGATCTATTATAGTGCGAACCCTATCTTTTGCTACAAAACTGTCACAGTATGTACATTCAGAATAAGAAGTATATTGAATGTTTAATACGTGAACATTTTTGGGATCTCTTTTTTCAAGAAAAATAATTATCCCCTCACCGACTTGGGGGTATTCTTTGACAATGACATCTACTGGAAAGGCGACGTTTACTCCTTTCAGAGTTGGCGCATCCGCAGCAGAATTGAGTTTGTCCAAGGAAGCTTGATCAAGCATTTGACAGGCATATGGCTTCGGTTGTTCTGGGGACTCTTCTTCTGCCACTGCCTTGGCTTGAGCTCATGTCACAACGTTTACTCCTCCAACTGGCTGCTGATATAAAATTCCAGTCATCATATTGAGAGACTTCTGCAGGATATACTATTTATTCAGGACGTTTTCGAGTTGGTATCGCAGAGGTAGAGGGTCCCATCTCTACTCACTCCATCTTTTCCCTAATAGTGATGATCTTGGTGTATGTAGTTCACACGGCGTTTATGGCAGAATTTTGCCAAATAACCAGGGCAACCACATTCATAGAAGTTAGCCCCATAAAAGCCACGTCCTAGATTATCATAAGAGGGTCCAGACCAGAAAGTTTGGGGTTGTTCACCGTAACCAGCCCCAGTTTGGTAAGATGATTGTTAACATTTAGCATAGCTAGGTCCTGGTTGATAGCTGGGTTGCTGATGGTTTCCATGGCCAGCCCATTAATGCTGATCGAACTGTTGGGTATAATTCAGCTGAGGATGAGGTGCAGAGTTATAGAAAGGCTGAAGATTACTAAATGGAGCTGGAGTCAGATGAGAGTATTCTCCAAAATAAGAGAGTGCAGTAGTGGCAGAAGCCTTCCATTCCAAATTTGGCAGTGGAAGGTTAGGGGATATACGACACAAAAACTGACATTCTTGAGCAAAGGTACATCATCATCCAGAAGTGGCGTTTTACATTGTGAAGCTCTTGATATGGCTTCACTGCGGAGGTCATGGCAATGCACACATTGGCTTCCGCTAAGTACCCTGCCCCAATCAGCATGTGGGCTTCCATTTTGAATTGATCAGCGAGCTCCAGGAGAGTCTCGTTTTGGCAGAATCCGATTGTTAAGAGTTTTTCTTTCCACTGCAACATCTTTGAGGTACCTCCAAACTGCGGAGTATAGTATCCTTCACATCCCTATAGGTGACGGAGCTACTTGGGAGGTAACAGCTGACCTGATCAGCACTTCTGATGTCCAAGGCAGATATCAACAACTTAGCCTTCTGTCTATCAGATGCACCTTCCACTGCAAACTCAAACTGTTTTTGAAACCATGAATGTTCCTGTTTCAATCAAACGGAGGTAATTTTAATATTAACCTCTACATCCCAATAACGGGGTTTAGGCCCATACTGAGGAATGGTTTAAGAGACAAAAGCAGTTTCCCAATGAGAAGCTGGATCAGCGGAAGTTTGGATGTCCGCCACTTCAGGGGTAGCGTGTCCTTCTGCCATGGGCGGTATTGCTATTACTTGAGGGAAGTGGCGTTCTGGCTCATATTCATATCTGGTACTAACATCCTGGGTGTAGTAGCTCTGACCAGCATCATATTCTTCCTCATATGATGCCCCCTCTTGATGGTCATCCTTGTCCCAGCAAGAAGACTGAGAGGTATTGGTCAATTTTCGCTCTGCGCTCTGCAGCCATTTGAAGGTATCATTCAACCAGTTAACGAGTTCTTTGTTTTGTTGTCCCAAGATTTGCAATTTGGCTAAACGTGCTATCGAGTTGATGCATGACAGCATCTCATTCATGAAGAAGTTCATCTTGGTTTTTGAGCACTGCGTCTAAGGTAAGCTTAAGCTCCTCATATCCAGCTGGTGCAGTGTTCTGTGAAGATTCCCCAGCAACACAGGTTGTGTAAGGCATAGCTGGCGACTGGAGTTCTGGAGTGTTTGGGGGTTGATCAATGAGCTCCCTGTAGTGAGCACCACTGTTATAAAATCAGATGGTATCATTAGGATCTAACATGTTGTTCATACAGGTCAAACCCTCTAAGCAACAGACAGATGATGTGGGGATTGTCAGTCCTTGGGACACTAAAATATATACTTAAAAGTAGGAGCAATTTCCCCAATCAACTCTTTATTTATTGTAAGAAATACAGCAATCTTTCGCTGTCCCATTCTCATTCTACTATAAACCTACTTTCTTCAATCGCCCATCTCGCTTATATACAGCAGCTTCAGGTGATACTGCTCTCATAGCTTGAGCTATTCTATTCCACCAATTCTCCTCAAATTTGGCTTGTTATTCTCTAATCCTCTATCACCCTAATTGTAGGCAATTTACTTTGTATTCTTCAAATGTCAACTTACCTTATCGCCTTATCACCTTATATGGAGGCGATCCAATAAAAACCTGTTATATCCTAATATTGCCTTGTCTTGAGGCACTCGAATAATTATAACTGATATCATTTTTGGTGGATTCCGCCCTAGCTGTCCCACGATTATTGTCCAGTTATATCAAAATTGCGACAAATACTCAAATAGAATTTGTTTCAATGGCAAAAATACCCATGGCCTGGATATTCTTGATGATCAGGTGGTACTGTTGTTTCCAGCACAATAAAGCATCCTGCATCATTTGTGCTTGCTCTTTTCCCTCCTCCTGCACTTTATACAGAAGGACTACATTGACATTATGCTGATAGAATTGGGAAACAAAGTGTACTTTACAATTTCAGTTATAGCAAGTAACCTCATTCATTGGGCATAGGGCCCTTGTATTTGAGGTTTGCTCAGTTTTCACAGGTGGATCACTGTAATTCTTCTTATTTGTTTCAAAGAATTATCCAGAAGAGGCAGCAGGTCATTTTCTGTAAACAGTATTAGGAGGGCCATAATTTTGTGAGCATCTGCGCAAATTATCAATTAATTCAGATGTTACAATGTTTTGCACAAAATCAGGAAATAAAGTGTTTGACAAATTTTGGTAAGGCTGTACTACATGTTGTAATGCAATCCTAGCAACAAAATTGACCATAGCCTTTGTGTCTAGGAGAACTTGAGCTTTGCAATAAATATAATCCACCAATTCATCAATTGCTTTATGTTTCTTAATGCAAATGTTCATAAACTTTGATTTTCTAGTGGAAATTCATTATGAACCTTCAAATTTATGAATTACAGCCTCTTTGACTTTAGCGTAGATTGGGTTTTTATCAATGTGAGGCATAATTAACTAAATGCTCCACTCATCCAAGCAGTTGATCATAGTTGCCACTTTTTTATAATCACTGGCCCCATACATGGCCATTTAAAAGCGTTTGACAAATTTTATTATTCTTCTATTCTTTTCAAAAGCAGGCAGATTTTCTGCTTTGTAATTATCGCTTTCCCATCCATGGCTATCACAATTACTTCGTTGTTGGCTTGAGCCAGGCATATTAGGGCCTGAAGTATTGTATCACGGTTTGAGGTGTTGGGGCTGGCCAAACCAACCATAATGCTAGGCATTTTTTTGACGTAGCCCGGCATCCATTTCTGTGGCTACTTCCAAAGCTTCATCATCATAATATATGGAAGAGTTTTCAGTCAAGTGGTATGTAACACTGGCAACGCCCCTCATCCATAGACTCAGATTTGATTGTTGATTTCATCTTCCCAATTGATATGAATTTTATTTTTGAACTTTAATTTCAAAACTTTTCTTATTCAAACTAGTAGTTTGCAGTTGCAAGATGGAAATCACTTGATCCTTTTCTTTAATTGCTTTTTGCAATGGTTTACTTCTCCATTAAAAATGTTGTTTGACAAGTTAATAGAGGTAAAATCCTTATTAAGATTATTAATCTGTCAATTAACATGATCAATAGAGCCTTAAATTTTTTCATTCCTCGCCCATTGGCCTTCAAATTGTGTGTCAGTAGTTGCTTTTTTAGGTGTATTCATCCTTCACCTGCCAAATTTGGGCACTCTTTCATCGATACTGGTCACAAAATTAATTGATATGGTTTAATTGAACCTCTTGTACTTCATGATTAATCCTCATAAACTTAAAGCATTAATGGAAGTCTGAGTGATATTGCTAATCCAATATTTATTAGCTCCTTTTACCTCCAAAAAGCTGTCAAAGATGTGATGCAATATGTCATTTAGCTCTTGTGCTAATTATGCTACCCAATCATTAGTCCAAGTGGGTATTTAAAATTCTCCTCAAAACTAGAATGGACCTCAGCAAAGTTGGCTTCTAATCGCTCAATTAGTATTTTTTTAGTACTAGATCAATCGCTCAATTAATATCTGGCCTGCCTGGATGGAGTTGCATGAGAAGTTTAAAAACTTGGTGATGGCCACATGATGGCAGTTAATTGTCATCTGTGAATTTCTGGAGGTGGGGTGTAAAAATCAATTAAGTTTTGGTCGATATTCTTGATCCCAATTAAATTGTTTCAGATTTGAGCTACACTCAATTGATGTTGAGCTAGATATCTCATTTACAAACCGTCTTGCTGTAGTTGGCAATAAAAAAGGATTGTTCCTATTGAACGTGGTCCCTTATCCTATTTAATACTCTCTTAACAACAGATGTATAAGATGTTCCAGCTCTTCAGGTGAAATGGTTTGTTAGGGTAGGTAATAATGAGTACATCATTCCAATTAATCTGGGACAAAGTCATTTTAGTATTCCCATTTGGCCCAGTAATAATTCTGAATATTCCTTTGGGATTACTCTCCTGTTCAGTGTGGTCACCATCTGCGTTCCCAAACATAAGCGTTTGCTGAATTTTGGGTTAATTTTAGATGGTCTGGTTCTTCTTCTGGAATAAGTTGGAGTTTTGAGCGTCTATTATATGGAGACAATAGACCAGATGGTGACAATAGTCTATATACAAACTCCATGAAAATGACACTTTAGTACTGTATTCTTCTGTCGTTACTTAACAATGGCTCAGTGCCATGATCCTTCTGATCTCAAATAAATTCTTGACTCAATACAACGTAAAAAAACAAAATACAACAAGCTTGTATATTAAACTATGAACTTGTGGTAATAAACAATTTTACTTTATTAGTATTAACTTAAAGATGTTTATAGGATTTGAAGTTAAACACATCTTACCCCCATGTCACCTCAGTTCAATAGCACTTAACCAGAGGAAAATGTAATAAGATTTGTCTGAGGGTCTACACTCCTTTTAATTTGGGGCATCTCACATGGCCTCAGGGTTGGTGTCAAACTTTTAAATATCTCAAGATAGCATTTATGATGCATCTGCAATTACTGAACTGATGCTCTTCTCAAGCAATCAGCAGCACATACCAAGGCGATTTCTACCACTAAATAAGTAAAAAAATTTGATTGAAAACAATTGACATTAAAAGCTAAATTTGATATTGACAAACAAAGCCCATGAGCCTGAGTCACCAAATTGACTTTTATTAAATCAAACTTATCCAAAAAAGCCCCAGGCCATGTCATCATGAAAAATGATATTAAGTCGAATTGCTAGGCCGCGTATGTAAGGAGAGTGTCTATAACTCTCCTGTTCCAGCGTGGCAGTACTTGGTGCTTAGGCCCAATGCCAGGGAACTAGACGATAGATTAAAAGTCATTATTGCCCAGCAGAGGGTGCTGGAGCAATAATAACTTAAGCAAAGAAATGCTATATATAACCAGCAAAAAATGTCGCGGAGCACACTGAGAGAAGGGGTAAACAACCCAGGTTGGAAGGGACCTGGATGAACCAACGGTGCATGAGGTGATAATCTTATTATGTTCAAAATGGCAAGTTTAACGGAGCGCAAGACCTCCTTAAAGGGGTCCACGCACAGGATCATTCAGAATAACATATAAAAATGGTAAAACGGGGTAATTTTTTTGTGAAGTTGACCAACAAGGAATGTTGGTTGGGGAAAACACATTCAAGCATCAATGGGGAATATGGGGTTTGCTGCAGTGGACCCAAGCACTGACCCACCAATAGGGCAACGCTCCCATCCAAATTAGTTAAATAAGCTGAAACTGGCTTCACTTGAGTAATCAATTGAAGTTGTATTCGACCAGAACGCGTTATTTTGTAGGTGGAATGTGTTTCAAAACCCCGTTCCTCAAAAAACCAAATGGAACCATCCGTGTTAATTTGGCAGACCATCCGTTTTAACGCCTGGGCCAATGTGAAAGGCTGGGAATTTGGCACCCCACTAATACCAACCTGGGCATATTTTGCCCATACCCAGCGTTGGTCTAGGGTGTGCCTCAGGTCAGGGAGGGCCTGTAGCTTCACCTTCTAGGCCTCCTGACGCCCAGCCTTATCTTTGGGGTTGGTCCCCACTATGATGTCATGTGCACATGATATTACACTCTCCTACCAATGGGGCTCAACCCCCCTCCAGGGGCTTGCACAAGGAAAATGTTCTTGTGGGCAGGGGCCAACTTCATGGTGGCAACAGTCAGTTTAGGTTGGGATCCCGCTGCCTGGGGGAAACACTTGTGGAAGGCTTCAATCAGATCTTGGGCATGCTCACAGTTGCATGCTGGAACCCAACTGTTCTCTGCAGCGTCAAAGCCCTTCCAGGATACCAGGTACTCAATTATTCTTTTACTGCGGCGGGAGGCAACCATTTCTTCCACCTCCTACTCTAAGCCCCACTTATGAGATAGGCCTCAGGATTCTCTGGTGGGGAGTCCTCAAACAACGTCAGTTTTCTCTCGTGAAACTTAGAGAAGATCCAGAATGAGGGGGAGATATAGCTGGTATAAGTCATGACCCACCTTTTTAATAACGCGGTAAGGACCAATCCTCTTTGGACACAGTTTTTTGCATGGCTGCTTGATAGGGATGTTATGAGCATCAAGCATCAAAAGATCCCCTTCCTTGTACGCTGGACCCACTTGGCGCTTCCCATCAGCGTTCTTTTATACACCTGCATAGCCACCTCCAAGCTTGTGGAAACTCCCTAATGGACCTTCTTGATTGTCTTGGAAAAGTCCAACACCGCTTCAACTTTAAAACTACAGATGGGCTCCATGTTAAAGGCGGGGCTAAAGCCATGGCTGGTGAAAAACGGGGAACAACCAATTGAGGAGTGCAAGATATTGTTGTAGCTAAACTGGGCCATGGGAATGTGAGAAGCCCATTCTGAATGATCCGCGGCGGTGTAACACCGCAGGAACTGCTCCAAGCACTGTTCACTCGTTCAGTCTGACCATCTGATTGTGGGTGATAGGCAGTCAAACAGCAAGGGAGAATTAGAAGAGTCTTACACAACTCTTCCCAAAAAACAGAGGTAAATTGTGGTCCCCAGCCACTGATAATCACTTGGGGAACTCCATGGAGCGCAAACACATGCATGACAAAAAGACTGGCAATCTCAGCCGCGTTTATTGTAGTTCTGCAAGGAATGAAGTGGGCAAACTTTGTAAACTGGTCCACCACCACCATAATGGCATCGTAACCATATAAGACAGGTAGTTCTACAATAAAATCCACTGATAGGGAAGTTCAGGGCCCTTCAGCTTTCTGGACTGGTACTAACAACTCCACTAAAGATTGAGGATTTGGCTTCATTTGGTTGCAGACTAAACATTCCTTACAATATCGCTCCACCTGAGCAGGCAAGCCCTTCCAATTGTATATGCGCCATATTAACTCTAGAGTCTTCGCTTTACCAGGATGACCAATGGTAAGTCCATCATGATGGTCCCGAATGATTTCCAGGCGAAGTGGTCCATCAGTAACCCATAGGCGCCCCTGAAACCACACCATCTCATCCTTCATGTGATAGCCCCTGGTGAGATCCTCTTGATTCAACTCGCACTTAGCAAGTAAGATAGTATATTCAGCTGCTAGCGGCTGAGAAAGGACTACCCACTTAAACATACTATATTCCTCCGCATTTTCCAGAGGTGCAAGTGCTGGCCCGTTAGCCAGGGGAGAGGGTCGTTGAGGAAAAAGTTTACTTGGAGGAATCATCACCTGTGTGTTGTGAACTTCTACCTCCTTAAAATCAGGCGCTAAACCAGGATTGCGGCTCAAAGCATCCACCAAACCATTATCCTTGCCCTTGGTGAACTCATACGTGAATGCGAATTGGGCAAGGGTCTCATGCCAACGGGTCTACCGTGGGGTTAGGACATGAGTAGCGCGGTAGTACAGCAAGGCATGGTGGTCTGTACGTACCTGGAAAGGTTGGGATGAGCCATGCAAGTGGTGACGCAGATAAGTCAGCGCCTCCACCCCTGCCAATAACTCCTTATCATAGACGGCGTAATTCAACTCTGGTAAAGACATTTTCCTAGAAAAATATCCCACTGGATGCTCTATCCCATCTTCGCCTACTTGTAACAAGGCAGCCGCTATGGCGAAGTTGGAGGCATCATTAGACACAATGAACTCCTTTGCAGGGTCGACATGGCGAGGAACAGACGTGGAGAACAGGGTGCATTTCACTGCTTGGAAAGCATCCTGCAAAATGGGGGACCACTGAAGCACCTTGGCACCGCTAGCCTTATATAATGGAGCCGCCACTTCAGACAGATTGGGAGTGAACTTCTTGAGGAACGTACGGGTCCCCAAAAAGCTCCTTAATCCCTTGACTGATGTGGGGTAGGCCACTCAAGGATTGCCTTCTCCTTGTCTGGAGTTATCATGTATCCCTAGTTAAACATGACGTTTCCCAGAAACGTGACCTGGGACTTAAAGAACTCACACTCTGTTATTTTCAACGTAAGGCTGGCTGCCTTTAACCGCTCTACCACATGCCAAAGGTGGACTGCATTGGACTCCTGATCTGGGGAAAACACCAGGATATCATCCATGTAGGCAACCGCGCATACCCCTAACTTTTCCCTCAACGCTGCATCAATGCGGTGTTGAAAGATAGCAGGGGCATTCTTAAGCCCAAAGGGCATGACCCAAACTGGAATATTCCTTTTCTGGTGTGGAAGGTGGTTAAGCACTCCTGGCTCTTCTTTATCCAAATCTGATTGAACGCATTGAGGCAAACCAGCTTGGAGAAGACCTTAGCCTTCTCCACATAGCGCGCAATATGTGAATACAAAGGGATGGGATGAAGGTCTGGTACAGTGACGTTGTTAAGGTTCCCATAGTCCACACATGGGTCTAAAGTACCATCAGATTCCTCCACAAAGAGAAGGGGAGAGCAAACAGGGGAGGTATGCTGAAAGATGGCACCTTTGGCCATTTGCTCCTTCACCCATACATCTAAAACCTCTTCCTCCTGGACAGTCAATGGGTATATGGGGGAAGAAATATGCACTAGATCCACCGTGAGCTTGAAGTCACAATTGAACTCGGAGTGCTCAGGGAGTTCGTTAGCAGATGATGCATCATAAAGAGGATTCCAAGCCCTCCAAGCAAGAAGGTATAGGAATTTTCACTGATGGCTTCTGCAATGAGACAAGGCGATAAAGGAGACGGTGGGGCCAGTGGGGAAATTTTCCCTGGGCGTTCACTTCTGACAAAGGCACAACGAATGTGAGACCATTCTTCATGGTGAAGGACAAGGTATTCTCCTTCAGGTTAGTTCTAACGTCAAACTTTTGCCACCACTCCACACTCAAAATGATAAGAACAGGAGGTTTTTGACCGCACTTAAGTGATCAGACAAGTGGTACTTGCCAACCTGATAGTCCACTGTCTCAATGATCTTCAGAGTTGGAATACCTTGGGATGACCCTCCCCTAACCATATCACCTTGCAAGTAACTCATTCCAAGGTAGTCGGCTAGGTACTGATCCATAAAGTTCCCAGAGGTGCCAGTGTCCACCAAAATAGTAGTGGTGAGCTTTCCTAAAAGGGGAGGAGAGGCTAGCAGTCAGTAGAAAATACCCAGAATGGTCTTTATTAATGGTAGACAATGACAACACCTCACCAAAAAATATTTCCTCTGGCTCAAGAAGGCCATCAGAATCTGTTTTGGAATCAAAAAGGGGGAGGGATAGTTGGCCACTCTTTTAACTATAGCCAAATACCCCACCATGCCTTCTGCAGTTGCATATAATTTATCATATTTTAGAAGAAGTTCTAGCTCTGCTTCCTGAGTGCCCCAGATCATGGTAGGGGTCAAACAAGGGTTCTCAGGGGTTATTTGATATACAGGAATAGAGGTCTCATCCAAGCCATAAAATCTAAGAAATGGCTCAGAAGGTCGGATAAAATTTTCATCATTGTCGAATTTTTGGTATATTGAGAGTGACTGGTTCTTCTTATAAGGTAAGACGGAGTTTCAAACGTCTATTGTATGAAGACAACAGACCAGACAGTAACTATAATTAAGATATAACTCCTTGTTAATTCTACTGGAAGTTGTATTTTCCTGTCGTTACTTAGATGATGGCATGCTGCCCTGATCTTCCTGATCCTAAGTAAATCCTTGATGTAACATAATGTAAAGTATTAATACAAAAGCTTATAAATTAAATTATAGAACTGTAGGAATATTTGTTGTTTTTTTATTAGTAATAACTTGGGACAATTTATAGGGTTCGATGTTCACCACATCTTACCCATGACACCTCAATTTCAATGGCACTTGGACAGAGAATATAATGAGTTTGTTTGAGGGTCTACAATCCATTTAACTCAAAACATCCCAATCATCTCAGAGTCAGTCTTAAACTTGGAAATATATTCAAGACAGCATTTTTAACGCATCTGTAAATATCTGAACTGATACTCATCTCAAGCAATTGAAAGCACATACCAAGGCGATTCATACCACTAATCAATAATTAATTCAATCAAAAACTTGATTGACATTAAAAACTAATTTCAACATAGACCAACAAAGCCCACGTGCCCAGGTTATTTAGTTGACTATTTATTATAAATCTGACTAAATTAACAAAGCCCCCGTGAGGGGGTGGAAGGCGAGTCAGTATAGCATACAGCTACCAACCTGAAGGTTGCAGGTTCAATTCCCACCATTTGCACATCAATAGGGGTGCCAGCTAAAGGAAGCTATTGGCGGTTAGTAGGTATAATAACACAAAAACCTTACCCATGATGTAACCAGAGATTTGAGTCCTGATCTGGGGGTGAAAAAAACTTTCTATAACAGATTTGACCCTGCTCAGGTTTTATGTTGATACTTTCTTTCTCTATTTCAGCAATGTCCATCCCCTGGTTGGCTTGCCTCAAATAAATAAAAACAAAGCCCCTGTGCCCATGTTATCATAGTCAAATATTATTAAGTGGAATTGTTAGGCCACAAATCCCAAGTTCAGATATACCTAGGATATTTTTGATTTATAGTTACCAACAATTTATATCCAGTCAACCATTCAACACTTCCCCCTCCTTGACTGGATAAAAGCGGAGGTATTCATTTTTTCTTGGTCACAACATCCAATTTTTTCTTAATCTTCAGAATAGGATGCTCCATTAATAGCTGAATGCTACAGTTAGTTCATGCACTTTGCCTTCATTTCTTCTATGCCTGCTTAGGCTCTAGCAATCTTTGGCGATCTTAAACTAGCCCCCTTGGCTTCAATTTCACTCTTCTCCCCCTCCCAAAGATGAGTTTCCTTTTTTTCAATGACAACGAGGCTTCATTTTCAAATAAATGTTTACATTTTACTTATTTCTTAACTTTTCTATATTCTTACTGTAATATTATAAATTTATCATACATTATTTCTTATACCTTTTTTCTTATTTCAATTTTTCTTTTTTACTTTTTTATTATTATTATTCTTTTTTATATGGATGAAGGAATTTAGCATGTACTCGATTCACAACCCAGCCGCCTTGATCCTTTATAGTATATACATCTTCAGATGATATTTCCAATACAATAAATGGACCTTTCCAAGGCGAGGTAAGCTTGTGCGCGCGGCCTGCTCTATGAGTATCACAATATACTACTAAGTCCCCTTCTTAAATTTAGTCACCATAGCCCATTTGGCGTCATCATAGCTCTTCTGAATAGTTTTTTGACTAATTGCATTTTGATAAGCTTCTGATTGTAACTTGATTAATGTCTTTGCCAGCTTCTCAACATAATTATTCTGACTAATTGCTTCAGTTGAACTGAGGACCAAATATAATAATGGAGGCAAAATTGGCTGTCTACCATACAGAAGTTGAAATGGGGAGTGGCCGGTACTGCTGTGATGTCCAATATTGTATGCAAACATGTTAATACTAATAGAGGTAGCCCATTGTGAAGGCGCTAAGGCTGAGTTTTTGCGTAAAATGCTGACTAGAGTGTCATTCACTCGCTATACCATACCATTAGTTTCAGGATGGTATGGTGTTGATAGCACTCCTTTGATAGATATCAACTCATTTAGCCGTTGTATCATTTGAGCAGTAAAATTTGTACTGTTATCCGTCAAGATCTTCTGTGGGCATCTGTGCTTGTAAATAACATTATCCATAATGAACTTGGCAGTAGTTAAGGCCCCAACGTCTCGGATTGCTTTTGCTTTCCACAATTATTTTGTAAGATGGTCAATAGCAACAATTATGTATTTTTTGCCTAGGCTGCTCACAGGCAAAGTCCACCTACATCTATCAATACAGTATGGCAAGCCCTGTCAGATTTGATTAAGTGATATTTCACATCTGACTTCATAGGTTTTGTAATTTGACAAGAATGACACTTGTCAAGTACATCTTGGATATCAAATTGCATTAAATACCAGTAGTAATTCGACCAAATTAATTCTATCATCTTAGTTAATTCTCCATGTCCTACGGCCTTGTGCGCTTGTATAATAATTTCCATTTGATCAGAAGGCTTTGGAAAAATTTGATGCTGCCCAAATGGCCTGAGCTTGTATAAAACTCCATTCCAACATTCAGTGTTGGTTAATGCTTTTTTGATTGCTTTTTTCACTTCAGTTGGCTCGTCTACATATTTCCAAATAATCATCTTTTCATGGATTTCATCAGCTAAACTGCTCAGGACAGCTACAATGGGAAGTCTTAATAATCCATCTGCATTTTGATGGGCCGCCCCAGCTCTATGGATAATTTCATAATCATAAGCTTGTAATTTTAAAGTCCAGCGGGATAAGCATCCTTCAGATTCCTTAAGGTTATGGAGCCATCTTAACGAGCTGTGATCTGTTACTACTTGAAACTTGGTACCATGAATGTAAACTCGAAATTGTTTACATGTGTAGATTAAAGCTAAACACTCTCGTTCAGTCACTGTATAATTGCGCTCATGCTTATTCAGCGTTCTACTGCAATAAGCGACCGGATGCTCCTCCTCATCCTCCCCATTTTGAGATAGCTCACCCCCAATCGCAGTCAACAAGGCGTCAGTTTGTATGATAAAAGGCCTCATGAAATCTGGATATTGAAGGATAGGCGCGGAGCTTATTTTGGTTTTCAAAGCTTAAAGGCCTGTTGGTATTCTTCTTCCCAGCAAAATCGAACTCCTCCTTGCAGCAAATGGAATATGGGCTCAGCAATCCTTGCAAACCCTTTTAAAAATCTTTGATAATACCCTACCATGCCTAAGAACACTTGAACATCCCTGATACTCATTAAGAGCTTACATCTTGTTAATCGCCTCCAAATGTTAAGGTTAAGGCCGCAAGCCCTTGGCATCAATAATGAACCCGAGGTATTCCAATTGTTCTTTAAAGAACTGAAATTTTCTAGGTTTTATCTTCAGATTAGCCTTCAATAGTCGTTCAAACACTTGTTTAAGGTGCTCCAAATGTTCAGAAAACGTTTGTGAGAAGACATTGATATCATCCAAGTAAACCAGTACACAGGATAATTTAAGATCCTCTAAGATTGTATCCATTGCTCATTGAAAAGTTGCTGGCGCATTGCACAGCCCCTGTGGCATGCGCGTTGGTTGAAATAGTCCTTGAGTAGCAATCATTGCACACTTCTCCTGTTCCTCCTTAAAAAATTCTTTTTGCCAATATCTGAAGATAAGGTCCATGTCAGTAAAGTATTTCGCTCTTCCAGATGATCCAAAGCATCATCAATTCTAGGCAACAGATATGAATCCTTTTTTGTGATGGCATTTAGATGTCAGTAATCAACCACAACTTGATCGCTGCCATCTTTTTTATTTAAGATTAAAACTGGACTGGCCCACGGGCTTTTGGATGGCACTATCATTCCGCTTTTTAGCAATTTTTCTAACTCTTCACCACCTATTAAGTTGCTAGCCCTAGGGTGCCAAATTGGCCTCATTCTATTAGGTGCATGGTCCCCAGTGTCAACAAAGTGCTGGACTCCTTTTGCACAACCTAGATCTTGATCATTTTTGGCAATTTTTTTGGAATATCGTTCAAACAACTCTAGTGCTTCATCCTTATGTTGTTCTGATAATTTGGTAAATGATTCTTGAGGGATCACAGTGTGTGCTCTAAGGGTTTCGTTTGGTAAGCCTAGCTTGGATAAATCGCCAAATTTGATAGCTGATTTTAATTCGTCCTTTTGTAACAGATGCACAAATGCAACCACTTGATATTTCTTGACCTTAATAGTTCAGTTTGTTAGATTGGCTAATAGGACTTTAATTTCACCATGCCCTGGTATAAGTATTTCAGGCGCTATGCAAGGTTCCATATGAGAGTGGTGCCATGGGGACATAACCTCACCATATAGTCCTTCTGGAATATCCAGCGTGGTCCCAGTCTAAATTACTAGTTGATGGCCTGGAGCTATACTCACATCCTTATTCACATGTAGGGGTATTCCTCAAATTTTGTTTATAGCATTCAGCATGGAACGGCTTCAATTTCCTTGCTAAATATATCCTATTGGTATTATTCCATTGGCATAAGATATATTAATAAAGTTTTGACAACGGCTTGCAGGCTTCATATTGTCATGAGTGTAATAAATAGGAAGTGATTGACCTAATATCATTAAGACATTTTCTTCAAAATCGCATGAAATTCCATAGGTCCTTAAAAAACTTGTTCCAATTAAGATGTCATAATTGATGTTCAGAAGCACTATTGCGGGTGCTGCTACTACTAAAGCTCCAAATTGCAGTGGCAAAGTGCTATAAGCTCCTTCACTCTTAGTGCTGTTGAGACCCGCAGTTCCATACTCCTTATGATGGTCAATGTCTGGTGCAATTTTCAGTTTCTTTACCAACTTTGTGGAAACAATGTTTATAGGTGCTCCACTATCAACAATAGCAACAACTTTGACCTTATTGGCCAGAATATCCACGTAAGTGCAATCAGAGTAGTAGGAATCAATAGAATTTACTAAGTTAAAATGTGAAGAATCCAGAGAATTAAGAGTGTTCTTCAGAGTATTTCCAATGCTAGGACATTCATGGATGAATTTGTCAATTGGCATTGCTATATTGACCCCTTTCAGACTTGGAGTATTGGATGTATTGCTTGTACCTTCTGCTGGAATATTTCAATTATTTGTTGTACATAAGGTTTAGCTACTACTTCAGAGACCCCAGGCATGACAACCTTACTCTGAGATCGGGTTACCGCATGTACATTTGTAGAATCTTCATTAGGTACTATAATAGAATTTGTTTCATCATTAAGCAAGGCCCTGTGGCCTGCATTTTCTTGTCAATCAGGTGGGACTAGTTTTTCTGGCACAATAGAGCATCCCGCATCTATTGTGCTTGCTCTTTTCCCTTCTCCTGTACTTTATCAGGAAGGACCACATTGACATTGCGTTGACAGCATTGAGAGGCAAAGTGCCCTTTGCAGTTTCATTTATAGCAGGTAATATCATTTATTGAGCGTGTAGGCTTGGTATCTGAGTTCTGTTCAGTTTTCACAGATGAATCGATTTTAATCTTCTTATTGACTTCATTAAATTTCCCCACAGAAGCAGGTCCTAATTTGTACCCAGTATTTGGAGGACCATAATTCTGTGAACATCTGCAAAGATAGTCAACTAGTTCAGATTTTGTAAGATTTTGTATGAAGGCAGGCATTAAAACGTTCAATAAATTTTGGTAAGGTTGTACCGCATATTCTAATGCAATCTTAGCATCAAAGCCAACCATAGCCTTGGCGCCTAAAAAAACTTGCACTTTTTAATAGAATTGATCCGCAAATTTGTCAATGGCTTCATTTTTTAAAATTGAATATTCATAAATTTAGATTTTCTTGTCAACATTCATTTTGGACCTCCAAATTCGTAAAGCACAGCCTCTTTGACTTCAGCATAATATAGATTTTCATTGATATGGGGCATAATTAACTCAATTCTCCACTGGTCCAAGCAGTTAATCATAGTAGCTGCTCAATTGCAATCGCTGGCCCCATACATACCTAATTCAAAACATTTGATAAAGGTGATGATACTTCCATTTCTGTCAAATATAGGCAGGTTTGCTGGCTTGTAGTTATCACTTTCCCGCCCTGAGTTATCAGAATTGCTTCTTTGATGACTCAGGCCAGATGCACTAGGGCGTTGAGGCACTGAATCATGGCTAGAGGAACTTGGGTTGGCCAAAGCAACCATTCTACGTGGCAGTTAATGACGTGGCTCATATTCAATTTCATAATGTTCAGATGCATCACTATCTATATTTTTGCTTTGGGCGTGCTGGCTTTGACAATCCTTCAACATTGCAAATTTCTCATTTAAAATGGTCATTTGCAATTGAAGTTCAGAAATGACTTGATTTTTTTCTATGATTCTCTTTTTTAACTCATTTACTTCTTTATGTAAATCATTATTTGCCTTATTAATAAAAGTAACTACCTCAGTAAGATTATCAATTTGAAAAACTCATTATGTCCGCTGAGTCTTGAAATTTTGTAAATTCGTTCTTGAAAAATTGATATAGCCAGGGGTTGCTCCCCTGCTCTGCATTATCACCATCTGCATTCCCAGCCATGAGCACCACTTGTTGAATTTTTGGTATATTGAGAGAGACTGGTTCTTCTTATAAGGTAAGATGGAGTTTTGAACATCTTATGTATGAAGACAACAGACCAGATGGTGACTATAATTAAGATATAACTCCTTGGTAATTCTACTGGAAGTTAAATTATCATGTTGTTACTTAGACGATGGCACACTGCCCTGATCTTCCTGATCCTAAGTAAATCCTCAACTTAACACAATGTAAAGTATTAATACAAAAGCTTATAAATTAAATTATAGAACTGTAGGAATATTTGTTGTTTTTTATTAGTAACAACTTGGGACAATTTATAGGGTTTAATGTTCACCATATCTTACCCATGACACCTCAATTTCAATGACACTTGGCTAGAAAAAGTAACGAGTTTGTTTGAGGGTCTACAATCCATTTAACTCGAAACATCCCAATCATCTCAGAGTCAGTCTCAAAATTGGAAATATATTCAAGACAGCATTTCTAACGCGTCTGTAAATAGCTGAACTGATACTTATCTCAGGCAATTGGAAGCAAATACCAAGGCGATTCATACCACTAATTAATAATTAATTCAATCAAAACTCAATCAACATTAAAAACTGATTTTGACATTGACAAACAAAGCATATGAGCCTGAGTCACCAAATTGACTATTATTAAATTAAACTTATCTAAATAAGACCCAGGCCATGTCATCATAGAAAAATAATATTAAGTGAAATTGCTATGCCGCGTATGTAAGGAGAGTGTCTATAACTCTCCTGTTCCAGCATGGCAGTACTTGGTGCTTAGGCCCAATGCCAGGGAACTAGACGATAGAATAAAAATTATTATTGCCCAGCAGAGGGTGCTGAAGCAATAATAACTTAAGCAAAGAAATGCTATATATAACCAGCAAAAAATGTCGCGGTGCACACTGAGAGAAGGGGTAAACGACCCAGGTTGGAAGGGACCTGGATGAACCAACGGTGCATGAGGTGATAATCTTATTATGTTCAAAATGGCAAGTTTAACGGAGCGCAAGACCTCCTTAAAGGGGTCCACGCACAGGATCATTCAGAATAACATATAAAAATGGTAAAACGGGGTAATTTTTTTGTGAAGTTGACCAACAAGGAATGTTGGTCGGGGAAAACACATTCAAGCATCAATGGGGGAATATGGGGTTTGCTGCAGTGGACTCAAGCACTGACCCACCAATAGGGCAACGCTCCCATCCAAATTAGTTAAATAAGCTGAAACTGGCTTCACTTGAGTAATCAATTGAAGTTGTATTCGACCAGAACGCGTTATTTTGTAAATGGAATGGGTTTCAAAACCCCGTTCCTCAACAAACCAAATGGAACCATCAGTGTTAATTTGGCAGACCATCCGTTTTAACGCCTGGGCCAATGTGAGGGACTGGGCATTTGGCACCCCACTAATACCAACCTGGGCATATTTTGCCCATACCCAGCGTTGGTCTAGGGTGTGCCTCAAGTCAGGGAGGGCCTGTAGCTTCACCTTCTGGGCCTTCTGGCGCTCAGCCTTACCTTTGGGTTTGGTCCCCACTATGATGTCATGTGTACATGACAGCAGATTCCAAACTTTGCATAATCGTAGGATATTCCTGATCCATAATCACTGATATCTTAGATATGATTATAATATATTAAGCATATTAACACTAATATGTCCCTACCAAATATCTGACGATCAGGTCAGTCAACTACTCAACAGTAAGGGTAGCTCCAAAGAGGGCTTCAGTAATGGAGTGAGACTGAGTGTGTGGACCTTGGCCCATTGGCACAAATTGACCTGAGATAATAGCTTCAGATAAGGGGACCGCTAACTTATGACCATTCTTTATAGTTATGATTAGTTATTGTCTCAAGTTGGTTTTGATGTCAAACCTTTGCCACCACTCTACTCTTAAAATAATGTGGTACAAGATGTTATTGCTTGGAAGTGGTTTGCCAAATGATATTTGCCAACTTGATTTTACACTAACTCCGGAACCTTCAGCATAGGAATTTCTTAGGAAGCCCTTCCCTAACCATACCATCTGGAAAGTATTCAACTCAAGGTATTCGGCTAGGTTTAGTCAATAAAATCCTTAAATGCTTCTGTATCCACCAAAAACAGTTGTGCTGATTTTCCCTAAATGAGATGAAAGGGTATTTTTCAACAAAAAATATCCAGAATAGTCTTTATTTATAGCAGATAAACCAACAA